>BSBM01000887.1:26377500-26432500 GCA_027924585.1 Larix kaempferi
CTACTTTTACGAGGCATCCACTTTGTGATATTTAGATTATCTCCAACTTTTTATTTTCCAGAAAAACAGATCGCATTCTGTTAATGAAAACATAACACATTGTTCATTGGCCTGTCCACTTTACATAAAATAACTAGCAGATTTACATGTGCATATGCACAGATAAACTCTACTAAAAAACAAATAGTAGCTAGAAAAACTACATCAATAAACAACCCTATTACAGGGCATCCAACATATACAATGAGTACAAAAAACAAAAACTACTCAAAGAACAAAAAAAAAGAGAAAGATGCCATGAGGAAACCATCTGAAAAGCAATCTAAGGCTGAATTTTACATCTATCTCCAACCTAATTCATCCATCAAACTTTTTCAAAGTTTTGGATGGGTAAGATATGTCACGTGAAAGGTGGGTATTTTACATAGTTATAACCATCATAGATCCATTTTAAACCCGGATCAAGCACAAAGAGGGATCAAATTTATTGAGGTATAATTAATTTTACTATTTAACTCCATCTCATTTATTAATTTGGGTAAAAATAATTACAACTCAATGAATTTGATCCTCAATAGATCCTAGTTTAAGATGGATCTATGATGGTTATATATATATATATATATATATATATATATAATTAGTTAAATTTATCTTTAATTTAAATTTTATTAAGTATTTAAGTATCCAAAAATATCAATACAACTAAAATACAATTATTTATACACTTTAAAATAAATATAATATATACATTACAATTTAAAATTAATATTATTAGTTGATGTAAAAATAAAATAGAATGTCAAAGTCAAGGATACGGTGGTCCGTTGGGATTTCATTCCATCCACCCGGGTTCAATTCCGTTGAGACATCTTCTAGCTTGGATTACCGGCTGACGGTTTGCTCGACCTACCATCCACGATATGTGAAGAAGTTTGTTGAGATTCCTGTGTATTGTTAGCTTTCCTTGATTCCTTCGAAATAACAGGAAGGTGATTTTTCCGTTGAAAAAAAAATTAGAATGTCAAACAAATGTTTTTAGATTCTTTTCTATTTTATTTTGTTTCCTTAATTTATGAATATTATAGTTATAATTTATATAATATATTATATTAAGTTTATATATAATAATTTTCAATCTTATGGATATGAAATATACATCACAATCTCTTAAATATTAGATTATATATTATATATTTTTTAATTATAATAAATTATATTTTTAAATTAATATAATATTTATATTTTTTTAATTTATCATAATAAATAATAATAGATTATATTTTTTAATATTGCCAACAAAATTAAGCCACATCTTTCTAGATGGATGTCTATGGAACAATTCAGCTTTCTTGAGGATAGACAAATTTTGGATGTTGTCGGTATCACACAAGAGGTTCTACATTCTATCAAGATTAAGAAACAAAAGCCTATTATTTTGAAAATTGATCTCAAAGCATATGACCAGGTTAATTGGGACTTCCTCAGATTGATTCTTCTGCAAAGTGGTCTTCCAAGTAATGTGTGCAATTAGATCATGTCATGTGTTTCCACTGCGAACTACTATGTTCTTATAAATGGCACCCCTACTCCTTTCTTCAAGATTTATAGAGGTCTTCGACAAGGGCTCCCACTTTCTCCCATTTTATTTCTGTTGGTAATTGAAGGGTTAAGTTTGTTGATTGGTAAAGCTAAAAGTGACAGGACTGTGAAGGGAGTAAAAATAACTAAGAAGTTATCTATTTCACATTTACTCTTTGTGGACGATGTCATTATGTTTGGGGTTGACACTATGGAGGAATGGAGGGCTTATGCAGATATATTGACTCTCTTTTGTAAGACGTCAAGTATGCAAATCAGTCCAAGAAAGTCAAATTTTATCAGCAATGTGATGGATTCTCAAGTACTAAATGAGGTATTATCTTTCCTCCCCTATAATACTTCTAATTTGGATGATGGCATCAAATATTTAGGTTATTACATTAAACCTAATTGCTACAGAATTCAAGACTGGAGATGGTTAATACACAAGATGGAGAAGAGGATAAATTTATGGATGTACAAATATCTCTCATTGGGGGGGCGTCTTATTCTTTTGAAATTTGTGTTGAGCAGTATTCCTGTTTATTGGGCACTTCTGGCCAAGATCCCACAGTCTGTTTTACAAAAAATTAATAGCATAATGTTTCAGTTCTTGTGATCTAGCAACAATACTGGGGGACATTATCATTTAACTAGTTGGAATTCTTTGACCCTACCAAAGAAATATGGCGGTTGGAATATTAAAAATATTTATTGGTTCAATATTGCTTTGTCAATGAAACGTTGTCGGCATGGCTTGTTGGGAAACCAACTTTGGTCAAAGATCCTTCATGAGAAATATATTAAAATGGACTTGAACATGTGGATTAGAAATCCTCCGGTGGCAACATCTAACACATCCTTTATATGGACTCTGGATTTCTGAAAATCTTTTCGTGGATAAGCTCTTAGCTGACTTGGAAGGTGGGTGAGGGTAAATAAGTTATTGTGGGAATTGACCCAATTCTTGGTTTCCAAAGAAACTATCATATCTCTTAGAGATTAAGAAAGCATTTCTCAGATATTGGTCTTATCTCATTGAACCAATTAGGGAGAACTAGGCATATGGTCTTGGATATATCTTATTGGATTACTTCGTCAGATTTAGGACTTGATGGAAGTTGGAAAGACAAGTGGAATGGTTATGTTCAGAATTTAAACCTTGTTGGGATTCGACTGTCTGATGAAAAAGATAATTTGGTTTGGGAAAAAAATCCTGCCATTAGCCAAGTTACAGCCAGTTCTGCTTATTTGGCTATTGTCAAATTTTACACAAAAGAATGAAGGAAATGGTGGTACTTAGTCTTATGGAAGTGGAATTTGCCACTCAAAATTAGATGTTTTCTCTGGCTTGTTTTCAATAATAAAATATTGACCTGGGAGAACATTATTCATCGTGGCAAACTTGGCCCGATTATGTGTTATTTACGCAGGAAATCCGAGGAAACAACTAATCATTTGTTTCTCACTTGTGAATTCTCAAAGGATGCTTGGAAAAAGATATGTCAGGATCTTAATATTAAGGAGGACTGGCCAGACTTGGACTTTGAGTCTGCATACTTTAATTGGCAACAATAGCATAGACCACTAAACTTCTTGCCCGGTTTAATGACTTGGATCCTATGGAAGGTTCGTAATCATGCCATTTTTCAAGATAGTACTCCTAATTTGAAACAAGCATTAATTTCTTTCTGGAACTTACTTCACTCTTATGCAGAAGGGACTACTTAGGAACAAAATATCAGAAGATTGTGCCCTATCAGTTGAAATGATTCTGCCAAGGTTGTGGGGTTCTTTGATGGTGCTTCTATCACTCATAAATGTGGTGCATGATTTACTCTCAGATGTAGAATGAATTTAACCCTTAAATTCAGACTGTCGGGTGGATTGGGCACAAATACTAAAGCTGAACTCTTGGGTCTTTGGGGTATATTAAAAGTGGCATTACTATGTGGCTTAGATTCTTTGTTAATATTTGGGGACTCCTAAGTTGTCACTAATTGGGCCAATAATCATGTACATTTTAAAAACATTACTCTACATCATTGGTGCTTCATAATTTTTGTCCTACTAAAAAGCTTGCATTCTCTCTCCATCAAACATACCTATCGAGAGAACAACGATGTGGCAGATGCATTGTCAAAGGCTGTTGTTGACGGAGATCCAAGTTTACTCTTATGGGAAGAATGAGAGGAGGATCAACTTGTCTCAATAGGCTCTTATGATTCCTTTTTTTCTGAATTATACTAGTCTTTTTTGATGATCTTTAAAATTAAGTTTTGTAGATCATTAACAAGGCTTATGGTTAAGTACTTGATCTAGGGGTCTACTCAGTAGTTATATGTTTTATGACAGATGGTCAGTTTTTTTATTGTAATGACTGGTATAAATTCTTTTTAGAAGCTTATGTATGTGTCCATGATCCGAACATACTGCTATATACTTTTTTATTTCAAAGAAATAAAATATTTATAAAATATTATAAATAATATTTTTGCATTAATATAATATTTATACTTTATAATAATAAAGCAATCTATTTCAACTTTAATTTATCATAATAAAAACATTATTATTAAAAAGTAAATGTATCACATAAACAAAACGATTAAAAAAAACTTAAAAAACTTGAATCAGTAGTGATAGATAATATATTTAACACGAGCCAAAACTAAGGGAATGGAAGAGAAAAGCAAAACCTACTACAATGACGTTCAAGAAACCTAAATAAAATAAAATAATAATAATTAAATTAAATGAAGAAATATATATATATCAAACAAAGAAAATAATAAAATAAGTTTAGAATAATAGGATAAATAAGAGATTGGACTAAAAGCCCAAACGAAGGAGATGCGTGAAAAAGCAAAATCCAAAAATGCAAAAATGATGCGGAAGAAACCAAATTAAATGTAGAATAATTGAATTAAATAAAAATACAAAAATAATAATAAAATAAATAATTATAAATTGAAATAATTAAAAAACTCAAAATAGTTATGAAAATCAAAGTAATTGAAAATAGGATAGAATAAAGGAGCCTTGGTACAAATAATTTCACAAAGCTCATGGCATTATGGTTAACACTTAGATTAGCACGGGATAATGGGATAAATAAATTGAATGTTTTTGGTGGTTCGTTGGTTATCATTAATTGGTTGTTAGAGGATTTTAGTTATAAGAATATTTTTTTGAGGATTTTTTAGAGGAGATTTATTGAATCAAATTGTCTTTTGATGAAATGATTTTCAAGCATGTTTTTAGGGAATATAATTTGAAAGCGGACATTTTATCCAGAGATGGGATTACTATGAAAAGATGAGAATGGATGATTCTTAAAAATGGAGAACATAATGTTGGTTTGTTTTGAGGATCCTAAACGGTGTGGTAGATGATATGTATCCACAAGTATATAGCAGTTTGTTTGATCTTTCATTGAAAAATATAATAGGTTCTAGGCTTCAGCCATGTTGTGTTCCTGAGATTTTACTTGGTTATAAGAGCAACTATAGGCCTAAGCTTTTGTTTGAAATTTTCTATTTTAAATCTATATACTAGATTTGAGTTGTACGCTTTGTAAGAGTTCCATGTAGATGGTTCTTAGAAGAAGGTTTTGCCACCTTTAAACAATATGTTTGGTATTTTGAAATTTTGGTAGCTACTTAGTACTAGCTACTCGGAACTTAAGTGACTAAGAGGTTCTAGGTGTTTTGGTTTATGGAAATTTTGGATGTTGTTTTGCTATAAGTGAATAGTTGAAGCTTAAAGTGACCAAGAGGTCAGATCATTGATATGCTTAAATACATTTGAAGAATATAATGTTTTCTATATAATGAAAATGTTATGAGTTTTTTTCTTGGAAAAAAAAAAGGTAGAATAAAGGAGAAATTACATAACATGACATTTAACTCATTATTAAAGGACTAAGGAAAAGGAAATTAAATATAAGTAAAAATAAAGATTCATTCAATGACGAGGATTAAGAAAAAATAAATTAAATATAACTAAATAAAATAAAAAAGGAGAGGAGGGGATAAAAAAAGGAGTTGAAAGACACAGAAAAAAGGGTTTTAAATAAAATTTGGAGTAAAGAAAATAAATTAAATGAGAAAAAAAGAAAAAATTGAGAAACAAAAAGGTGGAGAAGAAAGGGAAATAAAACAAGGGAAGGAAAGAAAACAACAATTTTTTGAGAAAATAGGAAAGACAAGGATAAAAAGAGGATGAGCAATGGGAATGAAAACGAAGACTCTAGGGAATAAGTGAAAAGGAGGGAAGAAGAGAATTCATCGTCATTGTGGTTTTGGCATTGATTTATGATGAGTTGACAAAATTGGCTTAATTTGCACCTCTCTTCATGCTTTATGTCAATGTCATTTTTTTTTAATTTGACCCACCTCTAAAACAAGTCTAGTGGTGTAATGATTAATTTTGATGACAATTTTGGTTTGATCAAAATATAGAAGGTGTTTGGTACTATTGCAATGATTGCAAGGGATGCTTCCCCACATTATGCATTGCATCTCTAATAACCCACTTAAAGTAATGCTCTTAGGCCAATGGCTTATTTCCCTAACCCATTATTGAAATCTATTTTATTGCACCTAGAGGAGCGAGGTGTTCTACAACCTAGTATAGAGGAGATGTTGTCACCTAACTTAACATAATGTTACATTACCAAAAATAAAAAGTAATTAAAAAATTTATTGTCCACTCAGAAAAATAAAAAATTAAATCAACATAGATCCATCTTAAACTTAGATCTATCAAACATCTAGAAAGAGATCAAATTTCTTATAAATCCGAGTTTTAAATAGATCTATACTAATATCTATAATAATCATGTTGAAGTTCAAAATATAACACTTCTAAAACATATCATTTTGAAGATTTCCTCATCTACTAAAAATCAAAAAATGTTCAAGAACTCCCACTTATTCTAACAATTAACCATAACCCAATAAATCCTTATGAACATATTTTTCAATATATATTTTATATAAAAAAAATTCCCACTTAAATCTTAATAAGCTGGCTTGTTACGGCTTAGTTGAAAAGATAAATTTTCTTCATTTGAAATTTCAAATTAGTCGAGATGTCTTGGTTTAAAAGATAAATTTTCTTCATTTGAGAAATTTAGTCAAGATCCAAATTTACTATTATTAAATATAATATAATTTGTATGTTGTTATACGTAACCTAAAGAAAGTCAATTTTAAATTTACTAAATCGTCTCACGCTTAAATTTTTATTTATTCAAATTTAGAATATGTACTTTAACGATGACTACTGAATCCTCTTTTCTCGATGTTCCCATTGAACGAAGGTATGCTGACTTATTAAATAATCCGGAGCCTATGGGATAACATGGGAAAGTGATCCCTCATCTAACAAAAAAAATCATTCAACCAAATTACAACACATGTAAAAATTGTCATTGATAGTTTCGATGATAACCTTGTCGGTCCTTTTTCCTAGGCCGTTGTGTTCTTACATTCCCCATGTTAGGATTGCGTATTACATCAATACACTTCCTCTATCTCAATTTCAAATAAGTTAGCGATATATATATATAATAATTTAATTTTAACAGAAAAAATAATTTATGAGACTTTTTTGTTTTTTAACAGAAAAAAGAAATTGTATTCTTGTTATTCATATGAATAAAAAAGTACATCATCCACTCCCAAGACTGTCTAAAAAAATTTAATACGGTTCCATAAATAGTCTTCTAATACACAATTCAAAACATTTCTATCATCCCTAATTAACATCACAATTTTCCAAAGCTTACATCTAATACAAACAGTTGCCGCATATTCCACAAAATTCTAAGTAGCAAAACACAAAAAATAGCATGTAAATTATGAGAAATATGTAATTGAACCCATGGTTTCCAATTTGTCTTCAATTTATTCCCCCTAGAAAAGTATTCCTTCTTTTAGGAGCAAAGCCTCCTTTGAAAGAGAATCTGCATTCGAATTTTGTTCCTCGTAAATGTGATTTATCTCCCAATCATAAAACATCCCAGAATATTTTTTGTATACATACACCACTGATTAAGAGCAATTGATTACAGGTTATATTTCTTTTTAGCCCAGTTTACAATAGTCAAAGAGTCACCATAGATCTTCATCGAGTCAATACCCAAGGAAGCAGTATACCTGACCAAAACCCAAAGGGCCAAAAGCTCTGCATTCCAATTTGTTCCAACACCACAATTTATTTTCAGCTTGAAAAAGTGGTCACTGTTAATTATTAGTTGTGCACCCACAACACAACTACCATCCTTGGAAGCCCCATCAAAATATCCAGAAACACACGTAGAATAGGGAATTTCTTCAATCATTCTTGACCTTTTTTTGATCGCCACCGCTGAATAAGACTCTTTGTATAAGTTTACTATTCTGATCGTACCAACAAATATGTTTGGAACTCTATCTTCAAAGATAACCAAGTTTCTTGTTTTCCAAATATCCCAGCAAATGAATGTTGGAAGAACCTTGTGGTCATAACATGATTTATACCAAAGCAAAAAATTTATGTCAATGGACTCCTTTCCCCAAGCCATGGGAATATCCAAGGCAACACATATAGAAATCGACACTTGTGTAGTAAATGAGCTTAAAATAAAAAGGTGATCAATGGATTCTGAATCTTTACCACAAAGAGCACATCTATTGGGGCCCTCCCATCCCCTATTCATTAAGTTGTCCCAAGTAAGAATAGAGTTCTCCAGGACCAACCACAAAAAACATTTAATTTTTTGTGGCAAATTCCACTTCCATAGCTTCTTAAACCACCATTTTGGCACCCGGTAATTATCACAAGCATAAATAACAGAGTATGCATCCTTAGCAGTAACCTTCCCGTTTACCTTATTACAAGTCCATACAAGTTAATCATCATAGGAGGAGAGTCTCACACTAGCAGAGTTCGGAAAGGAGATATATTTTTCCCATTCTTCAACCCAAACACTTAAATACCCAATTCCATAGCAGTAAAGCAATAAGAGTCAGAATTCCTAAGCCACACAGGTCTCTTAATTTGTGCAAGTTTAGTATATGTTGGCTATAGATCACCTTCTTGAGGTTTCCATTGTAGATCCAGGTACTTCGCGGTTCAAGGAACCAACAAAACCCCAATTCACTGGCCCTTTCGGCAACAGGCTGCGTGCAGCCTGAGGTCTCACCCGAGGCGAAGTTGAGGGGGTGGTTGCGGAATCAAGTTTCCACAACCGGGTGATGCGATGGGGGGAAATCTAATAAGCAGCGCAACGCCTTGCAGGTTGAGCGGATAGATAACTGCGCGATCCTTCTGTTCCGCGTTGGATACTTCAGCGCGCAACTGCGCTTGCACCTCCAATGACTATGCGATACAGGATACCTTTGCGTTATGACAGTAAGCTATCAAGAGCTTACCTCGCAGCAACCTTCAATGACTTGGCGCATCAATGAGACTATGCGTCCTTGCCACGGTGTCCAATTCTAGCCACTCTACTTAGCATTCTTTATCCCTTTATTCCGTTCAAGTTCTTATCAGTAAATTGTGGATGGTTTAATAACATATGTTACTGCATGCTCCAACGTTGCGCTTAAACTCAGTGTTCACTACTTGACCAATAAATAGATTCATACATTCCAATCGACAGATTCATACATGTTGAATACTTAACATTCCTCTGCGCATGCATTACTTAACATATTATTCCCATTCTCTGCGACGAATACATATAAAAGCAATCACATAACAGAAGTTTCTAGCATTAAACATTCATACCAAGCAATTAAACAATCATAAACACACATTGGTCACACAACACAGAATTTAACGTGGTTCACCCCCCGGATGTAGGCTACGTCCACAAGAACGGTTGTTAATATTGCTCTTAATGGGAAGGGTACAACCATTCTTAGTTTGCGCACTCAGCTGCAGACTCTCTTCTCTCTCTTAGATAGGTCTCTGCGCACTCAGCTGCAAAGCCTTTACAATGGCTTTTCTAAGCTTAAGATTCTACAATAATCAATTCTTAACCAAAATGAAGAGTAACCCTTCCCTTACAATATTGTGCCTTATTTATAGATCATGCCTGTAGGTCATGTCTTTACAATCATTAGGACGAAACCCTAAGGTTTCCAAAACTGGCGTGGCTAACTGCCACCCTAGCTATCGCTGTCAACAGCCTGCACCGCCTGCTCCAGCTCGGCCACTCGTGGCTCACACGCTCTTTTGACAGCCGCAGTCCTCCAAACGGTTACAACTGCATCATGTCCTGTCCCTTTCCACTCCTTTGCCTACCTGTCGCCATCGGCGTCATGGCCTAGCTTCTCAATTGCTTGCTGCCACACGTTCGAACAGGTTGCTTTCATCTACCATCCACCTGTTCCTTACCCAAAATAGGTCATGTCCTCGTTTGACCTTTACCCATGTTCTGCCCAAAAATAGCTTATGCGCTACCATGCGCATCATCCTACTGCGCGACCGTGCCTTAGTCATTGCCATTGTGCGACACGTGCAAAACCTCAAAATTGTTCATCGCCTGCCGCCGCGTGCAATGCGCTTTCACACAAAACTGCTTTCTCTTCCTGCCGCAGCGCGTGATGCGCAATTATCAAAATTTCCTTTTCTTCCTGCTGCAGCCCGCTACGTGCGCTTTTCCATACTTATATATTTTTCCAACCCACTTGGGCCAAGCCCAATAGTATAACCTATTTCAATCAAATACTCCAAGATCTCTATAGAAAGTTTGTAGTTTTCTTCAATACCCACTATCGAGTCAATTCCTATTAAAATATTTGTACCAGAACCAACTTTCCATGCAAGCTCACTACTGATCCAAGAGAATGACTTAAAAAAAAAACCAAAAATTTTGAAGAATTCCTAGCAGTTTTTCTAGGGCACCTTATCCACTGTAGCAAATTCCCTTTAATATATTTACCATGTAAAATCACACTCCATAATTCTTTTCCAAATATACCCCTCCACATGCTTTTTATGCTCAAAGTAGCACTGAACCAATCTAGATTCTTTATATCCCAGCCTCCCATGTGTTTTGGCTGAGAGAGTATCTCCCAACTAGCAAGGTGTATTCTATTACCATCCATAGAACCATACCAAAGGAATTTGAACATCAACCTTTTAAGTAATTTTATAATGGTTTTTGGTATATTTGCAAGTGAGAACCAATACACTGGTATGCCAACTAGAACAAATTTCAGAAGTGTCAATCTTCCCCCAAGGGACAACAGTCTAAAATTCAAATTCGCAATCCTTTTTTCAAATTTCCTAACAAGCCACATCCAGTCTCTGATCATGTAGATGTTTGGATTTAAATAGTATCCCAAATATATAAATCCATCCTCTAAAACTGTGGACTGATATGGTAAATGGGAAGTAATCATATCAAGGACTTGTTTGTCCACCTTATGATAGTTAAAGGCCGATTTTGAGATATTGAATTCGATACCTAAAGCAGCACAAAAAACTTTAATAATCTCAGCAAATTGGTGCCATTCTTCCACCGAGCCCCTTCCAAATAATACAACATTGTCAACAAAAAGAATATGAGAAATAATGATAGAATTTGAAATTTTAATTCCTCTAAGTTTCCCTTGCTTTTTTGCAGCATGAATCAATTTACTCAAACCCTCAATGGAAAGCAATAAAAGTAATGGGGACAAGGGGCATCCTTGTCTAAGGCCCCGAGATCTATGAAAGGAGTTTGTAGGAGAGCCATTGACAAGTACTGAAAAATTTGCAGAGGTAACACATGCCATTATCCAATTTGTCACTTCAAGAGCTAAACTAATATGGAATAACAATAATCTCAAATATACCCAATTAATGACAAGGGTCTTCCCTCTGTTCAACGATTTAACTGCTACAGTTTACAAAGGTGTACATACTTGTAACAACCCTAGAACTGAAAAACATTTTATTTTGAGAAAAACATTGATCTAATTTTATTATAAAGTTTTTATGACCAAGGTGGTCAAGGATGAATGTAATTAACTATTTTTATTTTTAATAAATTTAAAAGTGGAGACACTCATCCATAGAGGACCGTTGAAGAGTGTTCACTGACCCACTAAGAGGAATGAAACTATTTAGGAGACAAGGAGACAAGTGGAAGCATTTGGAATCACTTACTAGCTGTTGCAGGAGGCAACTGCCCTATATTTATGGTCATAACTCTCCAAAGGTGGAGGAGCTGAGCAAGTGGCTCAATAAATGATATAACTGACCAAACACTTAGGCAAGCTATGAAAGCCATCGAATTGAGCAGGAGGCTCACAATTTTTTATTCCTTTCTCCTTGGGCTGGCTGGAAAAAACTATCACAGTTTTGAGCACACAAGGAAATTCAATGAGGGGTAGCTAACTAATGATTTCTAGAGTGAGTTTGTCCATCAGTTGAGTACAATGTAAGGAAGGATGGCAGGTCTTAAGGACTGCTGAGTCTTTGAAAATGAAGGTCTCCTACTCCTATTCGGTGTCTTCATCCTGGTGGTTCAGTGAATGGGTTCAGGGGTCCCAAGCATTCAGCTGAGTGCTTGAGGAATTAGGTTGGGAGGAACGGTCACCTGTGGATGTTTGCCCAGCTTTGTTGTTTAGGTTTCTTCTATTTCTTACTCTACTTGTTATTATTTTTTATGAAATGGTTTATAATTAAACTGATCTTTGAATTAGGATTGACTGGTTAAAAATGAAAATAATTACCTCTGTATTTTTCCTTCCACCCGAAGGTGGTGTACTCTAGTACATGGCAGAATTTAAGAATAGATGTAATGAATTACAAATGGACAGATAAGCATTGGTATTATTTCATTTTCAGAATTTATATCAAACATTCTTTTCAAAACAGCTGATCACTTCAAATTTGTTAAATATCGATGAAATGAAATATACAGTTCAGGATTTAAAAACCAGTTATATTTCAGTGTTCCATTTCCCTAATGCCTATGTTAGCCTTTCAGAGGACCTTTCTGTGTTCTAGGGCAGGTCGGCTTTTCTTGCATTCTTAACCTTTAAAGGACAAACAAATTTCTGTTTTGGTATTTCCAAAATACGGATTCTTTAAACACAACCAAAATATTTTAAAAACAACAAGTATATTTCAGATAACAACAAACAAGGAGATCCATCACATACAACTCACGACAGGTAACCATACACACTGTTGCAGTTAGTAGTCAAATGTTTAAATGTCGTAAAGTCCTTATATAGGTGGGTACCCTTACATCCAAACATAAAACCAAGAGCATGGAAACTACTTTAAACCCTATAAATCGAAAGTATTACAACCTCAGCTAGAATGTAGGACTGTCGAACAACCTTTCCCCATAAACAAGTTTACAATCACAGTTTCTATAAAAGGAGTTTCGAACCAGGATAGCTAAACATCGAAATAACCTATATTCTATCATTTTAGAGTAATGTTATACATCTCAGGCTCGGGATCGAGTCCCCACGGGTTCACATCAAACAAAACTATAGCCAAATGACGATTTCTCTACTAAAGAGCGTAACCATACGAAATCATAAGTTCTAACTTCTTAAGCCTTCTCTACCCAAGCTTACGACAACACTAAGCAACTACTCTTTCATCCATATAACCTTTTTAAAACAGTCCATATTATACAGTTTATCATCTTACAGGAAAACTAGAGTGTTCAACTACCATACACGAAAGCAAAGCAATCGAAACTCTTCCACGGCCAAAATTACACAGTTCAATCAACAAGCAAAGCACTATAAGTTCTTGGCATTCGCCATTTTTTTTCCAATTAGGCTGAGGGAACCATCAACAAAATTAACCAACCATCGAAACATGGCATTTAAATGTCCATCATAAACAATCTAAGGACCATTCCAAGAATGGGACAAGTGTTTATCACAACGAAACTATTCCTTTAAGGATTGAGACTAAGCTCTCTTAAAACTTCAATAATTAACCGAGTTCGTTGTTGATGTATATGTAACTTCGGAATGTATTTCATCTATGTATTATATATATATTTATTGTACCCTTATTAAAGATGTGTTATTCCTCTATAAGGAAGTGTCATCATGTGGATTGACAAGTGTCGCAAGTGTGTGTACTTGCCGATGGGTTATTAGACCACCATGTGGGGTCGGCCCTGAATTATATATATATTATAATGTGGATGTACCTAGCTAGACAAGTCGGCCCCATAAGGTCACTAGGCAAAAAGGTTAGTATAAATAGAGATCGGAGATCTCTATTTTACTCACTCGAAAAAGTAACTCACTCTCACTCAGAAAGTGGCGCACTAGTGAGGAGGAGGATCATCTACTACTAGGAGACTATCTCAGTGTATTTTGGTTGTACTTTGGTTGAGCCATTGCTCTCTCTATCTCTGAGGAAGTTGTGGGGTTTTTCACCTTAGGGTTTTCCCCATGGAAACTCTGTGTCTCTTGTCTCTTATGCTTTTGATTCTTGTGATGCTTGTCCTATTGTGATTGTCATGCATTGATACACTGTATATGTTATTCTCTCAGCAAAGATCCTAGAGTATTGTGAATTAATGCTCAAAATTTAACATGGTATCAGAGCTAACCTGAGAAGAAGACATTTTGCAGTGACGAAAACTTGAGTTTCTTGTTTATTGGGTTTCTCTCCACAGATTTTTGAAAATCAGTATAGTAGATTGACTCTACTCATCAAGGCGCATCTATCTGTCCAATCAGAATTCAATTTCGAGCATTTTCAGATTTGGCCCTAAAAATTAGGGTTTCCATAAAAATAGGAATTTCTAGAATCTGAAGGCACAGTTGGAAGCTCCTTGCAAAAATCGAAGTTTAGAGCTTTGGATCGAGATTTTTGGCTAGGTAGATCTCTGGGAAACTCAAACCCTAATTCAGGGCTCTCCCTAGTGAACCCGGGAGGACAAAAAGGCTAATCTGAAGGGTAAATCTTTGTTGATCTCAAATTCTGAATACACCAGGCTGATCAGCTCATCAAAGCACATCTTTCTATCCTTTCAGAAATTTGAAATTCACATTTTGAATTTTTAGGGTTTTTTCGACAAACCCTAATCTAGGACCAGATCTAGTTTTCAGCATTTCAAGTGGTAAGATCTAAATCTTTTCTATTTCCATTTGAAGTACTCTTTAAGATGTCTCACCACACCAAAATTGAGGATAAGCTTGAAGGGGTTGATAACTTCCGAGCTTGGAAGTATAGGATTGGGTTAATCCTGGAAGAGAATGAGTTGGACTCAAATGTGAAAGAAGACATCCCTATCCCAAAGGATGAAGAGGCCAAGGTATTGCATAAGAAGAACTTGGTCAAGGAAAAGAGAATCATTGCTGATTCTATCAAAGACCATCTCATACCCCATGTGTCTTCTCTTAAGACACCCAAGGAGATGTTTGAATCTTTGACCAAGCTATTTGAAGGAAAGAACATAAATCGGAAGATGACCCTGCGGAACCAATTGAAAGGAGTAAAGTTTCAGAATGGAGAAACCATTCAATCTTATTTTTCAAGGGTTTCCCATATCAAGGAACAACTAGAAGCAGTGGATGAAATGGTGGAGAATGGTGAAGTGGTGATGACCACTCTAAATGGCCTACCCAGGTCATGGGATTCCTTTATTCAAGGAACTTGTGCAAGGAAGAAGTTGATCTCCTTCAACAGATTGTGGGAAGAATGCTCTCAAGAAGAAGCTAGACTTATAGCTCATGAGGAAAAGATGGGAGGTGAAGATCAAGCTCTTGTAGCTCACACCAAAAGAAGCAAGCCCAAGAAGGAGCACTCTCGCCACAAGAGATCCTATCAAAAGAATAAGAAGGATCTAAGATGCTTCACATGCAATGAGAAGGGTCACTTTGCTTCAGATTGTCCCAAGAACAAAAGGGATAATAACAACAACTCCAGCAAGAAGAAGAAGGGCATCAAAATAAATTTTCATGTTCATGCTGCCGAGGATGATAGACCTCCAAAGAAGAAGGCTACGGTAGAAAGTGATGATACTGATGTTGAATCATCAAGTGAAGAAGCGTATGTTCTAATCTCTGCTCTCACAGGTACTATCTCCCATGGTTGTAATGATTGGTTGATTGATAGTGGGGCTTCCAAACACATCACTGGGTTTAAGGAATCTTTTGTGAATCTATCTAAACATGAATCAGCCCATAAGGTGAAACTTGGGGATGATTATCAATACCCAATCAAAGGAAGTGGTGAAGCCTCCTACAACCTAGATTTTGGAAAATATTTGAAGATAAAAGAAGTCCTTTATGTACCTAGGCTCAAGAAGAACTTACTCTCCATCTCTGCATTGGATGCAAAAGGTATGAGGTTTGCATTTGTGGATGGCCAAGTCCTAATGTGGCCAAAGGGTAAAACAATCGATGATGCAGTAGTGATTGGAGAGCAAGAGGGAGATTTGTATAAATTGAAGGGACAACCTGAACATGCCATGGTGCATGAATCCATGGAGCCAAGTGAACTTTGGCATAGAAGACTTGCTCATATGCACTATAGGGCACTTCCAATTACAAGCAAGGCTGTAGAGGGTCTTCCTGAAATCAAGACCAAACATGAAGGTGTTTGCAAAGGATGTGCAAAAGGTAAGAACATTAAGAAGGCTTTCCCAAGCAGTGAAAGCAAGGCAAAAGATATCTTGGAAATCATCCACTCAGATGTATGTGGTCCTATGTCATCTAGTTCTTTTAGTGGGTATGTTTACTATGTCTCATTTATTGATGACTTCTCCAAGAAGACTTGGGTATACTTCTTGAAGAACAAAGATGAGGTGTTTGATAAGTTCAAGGAATTCAAAACCTTGATGGAGAATCAAACTGACAAGAAGATCAAAACATTCAGATCCGACAATGGTGGAGAATTCACCTCAGGTGACTTCAAGAAGCTTTGCAGTGATTCAGGGATTAAGAGGGAGTTGAATTCTCCTTATAATCCTCAACAGAATGGAGTTGCAGAAAGGAAGAACAGAACTATCATGGAAGCAGCAAGGGCAATGCTGCAAGACCAGGATCTACCTATGCATCTATGGGCAGAAGTAGCTAGAACAGCTGTATATGTGCAGAACAGAACACCCCACAAGATATTGGACAACAAGACACCAGAAGAGGTCTTTTCTGGTTAGAAACCTGAAGTCAGCCATCTCAGAATATTTGGTTGTCCAGTATACACTCATGTCCCAAAGGAAAAGAGGACTAAACTAGATCCTTCAGGAAAGAAGGGTATCTTTGTGGGTTACAGTGAAAGCTCGAAGGCCTACAGAATATACTTTCCAGGGTTCAAGAAGATTGATGTCAGTAGGGATGTAACTTTTGATGAAAACTCAGCATTCATCAAATCAAGGAAGGCACCTATCGAAGTTTATGAAGAACTTAAGGAAACTAGATTTCAAGACACTACCATGACTGGAGCAGTTCTAGAAGTTGTTCGTGAGTTTGAAGATCCGTAAGAACCTGTAGATCCACCTCGTGAGGATAACTCTCACAAGAGGAAACCTACATGGGCTAGAGATCTCATTCAAGATGCAGAAAGATTTGGCATTCTAGAAGAAGAACACAGAGCAAAGAAGAGAACCAGATCACATACCAGCTATGTTTCTTTACTCTGTGACATTATGAACAAAGAGCGTTCCAGTTATGAAGAAGCAGCGGAAAAGAAAGAATGGAAGGATGCCATGGTTGAGGAATACTAATCAATAATGAAGAATAATGTTTGGGATGTTGTCCCAAGACCTAAACAGAAGTCTGTTGTGACTTCTAAATGGATCTTCAAAATCAAGTATGCTGTAGATGGCAGTGTAGAGAAATACAAGGCAAGATTCGTAGCTTGTGGCTTCTCTCAGAAAGAGGGAATAGATTATGAAGAAACTTTTGCACCTGTAGCCAAGTATACTTCCCTCAGAACAGTACTTTCCCTGGCTGCAGCAATGAAATGGAAAATACACCAGATGGATGTCAAGACTGCTTTCTTGAATGGTGTAGTTGAAGAGGAAGTATATGTGGAGCAGCCACTCGGTTTTGAAATACATGACAGGGAGTCATATGTATGCAGATTTAAGAAAGCCTTGTATGGCTTGAAACAAGCCCCCAGAACTTGGTATGGCAGGATGGGCAACTTCCTATCTAGTTTGGGATTTACCAAGAGTAAAGCGGATTCCAACCTTTACTACAAGGTTGAGGAAGGGAATCCTGTGATTCTACTCCTGTATGTGGATGACTTATTTGTAACAGGAGATGACAGACTGATTGCAGATACTAAGAGGAAGCTTGCTGCTGAATTCGATATGAAAGATTTGGGAATGATGCACTATTTCCTAGGTATGGAGGTGTGGCAGAGTGCAGGTGGGATCTTCCTTGGTCAAGGGAAGTACACAGTAGATATCCTGAAGAGATTCGGGATGATGGATTGCAAGGCCATGGCCACACCTATGGAATCAATTCTGAAGCTTCTATGTGATGCTTCATCTGAGCCGGTTGATGTCTCTATGTATCGTCCGATGATTGGGTCCTTGATGTACTTGACGAACACGAGACCAGACATTTGCTTTGCTGTGAACACATTGAGTTAGTTTCTGACAGATCCGAGGAGTGTTCACTTGGTTGCTGTAAAGCATGTTCTAAGGTACCTAAAGGGTACAGTGGATTATGGGCTCAAGTATGAGGCAAATCAAAAGTTTAACCTGCAGGGTTATGTTGATTCAGATTGGGATGGCAGTGCTGCAGATAGGAAGAGCACATCTGGGTGTTGCTTCAGTATGGGATCAGGTGTGATCTCTTGGTTTAGCAGGAAGCAGTCCTGCGTAGCACTGAGTACAGCTAAGGCAGAGTATGTTGCAGCCTGTTCAGCTAGTTGTGAGGCAGTATGGCTATGGAAGCTACTGTCTGAGTTATTTGATATCCCATTGGAGGCTATTGGTATCTTTTGTGATAACCAGAGTTGTGTGAAGCTGTCCGAGCACCCAGTGTTTCATGACAGGTTGAAACACATAGATATCAAATATCACTATATCAGGGATATGGTGCAGAGAGGAGCTGTGAAGCTCTTGTATGTTGCGACGGACGAGCAGATTGCAGATGTGCTGACGAAGCCACTAGCCAGGGTGAAGTTCGAGTGCTTCAGAGAGAGGCTTGGTGTTCTTCAGATCGAGGACACTTCGAGGAAGAAGTGATGGACGCATTTGCTGAAGCCATTCCAAGCATGTTGGAAGAAGGATCCTTCACATGGATGTGGATGTAAGCGCTGGATGATGAGCATCAGGATGATGTTCTGGTTTCTGCTTGGATATGATCAGTTGGATCATTTTTATATGTATGCATCATGTTGGATGTTGGATATGATCAGTTGGATCATTTTTATGTATGTATGTATGCATCATGTTGGATGATGGATATGATCAGTTGGATCATTTATATGTATGTACGCATCACGTTGGATGCTGGATATGATCAGTTGGATCATTTATATGTATGTATCAGGTGGATACATTGTATGATTAGGTGGATCATGTATGGTGATATGTATCATTTATTTGTCTTTGTATCAGGTGGATACATTGTATGATCAGGTGGATCATGTATAATGATATGTATCAGGTAGATACTTGGTTTGCATCAGGAAGATGCATTATATGATCAGATTGATCGTGGATGACGAGCTTCAGGATGTTGCTCTAGACGACATGCAGTAGGATGTTATAGTGATGATGATCAGGATGATCATGTGTACATCAGGATGATGTATGGTGAGTATCAAGTTGATACTCTATGGCCGTGGATCAGGTTGTGTAGATGAGCATATAATTTGGCCCTGGGAGATTTGCAGATAATCTTTCGAGGTTTTGCTTATGGCATGTAATTCGTTGCCCTAGGATATCTGGCAAATGCTCTTTTAAGGTTTTGCTCTGGGAGGACATATAATTTGGACCTGGGAGATATACAGATAGTCTTTCAAGGTTTTGCCTATGGCATGTAATTCGTTGCCCTGGGATATCTTGCAGATGCTCTTTCGAGGTTTTGGCCTATGGCATATAATCTGTCCCTGGGAGATCCGATAGGTTGGGCTATGTGCCTGTAATCAGTCCTGGGATTCTCTTGCGAGGTTTTTCCATGACCACATGTAATTCGTGCCCTGGGAGATCCTATAGGTAGAGTTGTGTGCTCGTAATAGCCTGGGATGCTCCTGCGAGGTTTTGTGGTGACCACATGTAATTCGTACCCTGGGAGATCCTATAGATAGAGCTGCGTGCTCGTAACAGCCTGGGATGCTCCTGCGAGGTTTTGTGGTGAGGTCACATATAATATGGCCCTAGGAGATCTTATAGGTAGAGCCGTGTGCTCGTAACAGCCTGGGATGCTCTTTCAAGGTTTTGTGACGCACGTAATAAGTCCTGAGGATTCCACAGTATGGCCAGTGATGACGAAGACCTGCAGGTGGTGGGCCTACATCCAGTATGAAAAAGGACTGGCTTTGTAGAACTTCCTATGACAAGTAGAGTCAGAGATTGGTTGAGATAGCAGCAACAGTGACGATGACGATGACGATGCATCGATGATGATGATCCCGAGAAGAAGACTTGTCTAGCAGATCTGTGTCGAGAAAAACCTTCCTATTTAAGAGGAAGTGTTGATGTATATGTAACTTCGGAATGTATTTCATCTATGTATTTTATATATATTTATTGTACCCTTATTAGAGATGTGTTATTCCTCTATAAGGAAGTGTCGTCATGTGGATTGACAAGTGTCGCAAGTGTGTGTACTTGTCGATGGGTTATTAGACCACCATGTGGGGTCGGCCCTGAATTATATATATTATAATGTGGATGTACCTAGCTAGACAAGTCGGCCCCATAAGGTCACTGGGAAAAAAGGTTAGTATAAATAGAGATTGGAGATCTCTATTTTACTCACTCAGAAAAGTAACTCACTCTCACTCAGAAAGTGGCGCACTAGTGAGGAGGAGGATCATCTGCTACTAGGAGACTATCTCAGTGTATTTTGGTTGTACTTTGGTTGAGCCATTGCTCTCTCTATCTCTGAGGAAGTTGTGGGGTTTTTCACCTTAGGGTTTTCCCCACGGAAACTCTGTGTCTCTTGTCTCTTATGCTTTTGATTCTTGTGATGCTTGTCATATTGTGATTGTCATGCATTGATATACTGTATATGTTATTCTCTCAGCAAAGATCCTAGAGTATTGTGAATTAATGCTCAAAATTTAACATTCGTATGAACAACCCCAACCAAAAATGCATGTTAAAATTTTTACAAAGATGTGAACTCCAGCATAACTACCAATGGCTGCGACAAGTCTACACATCTAACTCAACCCAGAATGATCAGAGTAAAGACTGTCACCCTTAAAAACCATATTACCGTGGGTTGCATACACCGATATCTCCCATGGAGGACCAGGGGTTTACCAGGGTCGAGTTCTCTTCTTCTTTTCTTCAAAACCTCTCCTCCTTCCTTGATACCTAGAGCTTGATGCCACAAGAAAACCAAGAAATGGTCAATAACTATTTTGGTTGCATGCAAAAAACGACAACTTAAAAACCCTGAATTGTTGATAGGTTACGAATACAATAGCTGGCAAGAGTTTTCCAAAGTTTTCAAGAACTTTCCGAGGCCAAGGATAAAGGCCGAAGCCGAGGCCAAGGGCTGAGTCCACCGAGAACCAGAGAGCCGGAGGAGACAAATCTCAACTTTCCAAACAACAAAAATGACGAGAAACACATCAATAAAGGAGTTAGGGTTTGAAGGAGCCATGTGGTCGAGAACATCAATGTGATTCAGACAGTCCAAACAGTTGTAGTTAATACCTCGATATTCTACACACACATCAATAACCAATTCGAATCCATATGAAGATCACCACATTCAATTCTCCAGTCATCATAAACGCCAAGACCCGTGTGTTGGATTGAAAAGACTTTGCCCATCACTTCCCCATCGTAAACATTCTTGGTTTCGCAAACCCCAGTTAGGGCCCGACTTGTGGACTTAGCATAGTACCTTAACCTATTCCAAAACCTTTGAGTGTTTTAGTGTGTGGACAATAGGATAGATTATATTGCAATGCTATTAATAGTTTTCGCATTGACATTCAAATTCTAGGATAGTGAACTCATAAAAAGAATAATGAAGTGTTTTGACCCTTGTGATATTTTTCATCATGCACATAGTATCAAATTCATGTTTCAAGGGCGCTTAGTATATCTCTTAGAACCTTTAGAATTCAAACAACGTTAGTACCTTTTAGGATACCTAGACAGAGACTTGACAGTCACAGCATCTTCTAAGCCTGAGTAAACTAAATTGAAGATCGATAAGAAATCATAGCATAAGTGACGAAAGCCCTTACTCCGTCGATGGATCTGTTTAAGTACCAAGTGAAGCATTAGCTTTGCAAGCTAAGTAAGCCTTGGGATCTCTTCTCAAAGAACCCCTATATCGAAAGAAACATAAGTACAACAGTTGACATCAAAACACTTGAACATGCGTAGTTAGGACATTTAAGATATAATTTACTTTTCAGTTTGCATCCCATTTTTATTTTTTTTTTCAAAATTTTAGTTCTTTTTTCAGAGATGTTACAAGTGGTATAAGAGCAAGGATTCAAACTCTAGGCCTGAAAGAAGGCTCAACTCACGCATCCAACTCAGAAACAGAAAAATAGAATTCTAACTTGTGTTGAATTGTTTTGTTACAGCATATCAGAATTTTCTATTCTTAACAGGAAATGGAAGGGGCAGAAGGATATGTTTAGACTGAGCCACATCATGGTCATGGACCTAGCTTTCTAAATGATGATAACATCTGGATGGAATTAGAAAACGATAATCCAACTGAATTATTAAAATCTGTGAGAGAATTGAGAACAGAACTACAGCTAGTAAAGGCAGAAAATGAAAGAATATTAAGGGCACAAGAGGAACTAAATCATAAACTATTAAGCAAGACTAGTAATGAAGAACAAAACAAAGAAGGAAACTTAAAACTAAAACAGAAGATAAGATCTCTACACATAAGAACAAGCAGGTGGTATCATCAGATGAAGGAAGTTTTTCTTCTTTCGATAATGAGTTTAAGCTACGAAGGAGAAAATATAAAAACTCTAGAGATAGTAGTGACAATGATTACCAACATAAAAAGAAAAGAAATAAATCTTATGAGGAAATATATGGAGAATTTAAAAAGATAAAACCTCCAACATTCGATGGAGAAGTTCAGAAGGGTGAAGAAGTCAAAGCATGGCTATCTGGAATGAAGAAGTACTTCCAGATTTACAATTATTCTGACAAACTAAAAGCTAAAATGGATATCTATAACTTGATTGGAAAAGCAGACATATGGTGGCAGGATGTTAAAAGAGGAAAAAGTATCAAAGAGAAGAATGTCACCTGGAATACCTTTAAAAGATATTTCAAAAAGAAGTTTCTATCTGAACAATATTTTGAAGAAAAGTCTAAAGAATTTTATGACTTTAAATTGGGCTCAATGAGCATGAAGGAACTGAGTAGTAAATTTCTAAGTCTGTTTAGGTATGTGCCGTATATAGTTGAGGAGAAGCCTAAAATACATAGGTTTCTGACGTGTTTTCCATACCATATTAAGGACCGAATTGAATACGATAATCCTAAAACTCTCGAGGAAGCGATGAGAAAAGCTAAATTTTGTTATGAACAAGAGAAGAGGAAGGATAAAATATCGAATTGGAAAGATAAAAAGACAAACTATTATGAACATCGAAGAAGGAATTTTAATAATAACTGTAAGTTTGGTAATTCATAGAATTTTTCTAAGCCAAATTTTAAAGGAAATGAATCACAGAAATTTTCAATAGCAAGGCCTTTTGGACAGCCAAATTTTTCTAATACAAGGTCTAATGTTCAGTCAAATTCACCAACAATAAAGAACAACGAAGTTACTAATGTACCAATACAATCTACTGAACAAAAAGCACCAGTAAAGTGCTGGGAATGCCAAGGTCCACATTATGCAACCAATTGTCCCAACAGAAGGAGAAACCTCAGCAATGTACACACAGTGCAAGCAGAACCAACCATTGGATATTTGGAAAATGAAGTGCACAGGATCAACACAGCATTGGATAACCGACAGGCAGATCATCAAACATCTATGGTCGAAGTAGAAGGTATGATCTCAGATAAGCCTATCTCTATTCTAATTGATCCGGGTGCCAGTTTAAGTTATGTTTCACCTACCATAGTAGAAAAATGTAAATTGCATGTTGAGAAATTTGAAAAGCCTTAGTTAGTTCAGTTAGCTACCAGAACAAAAAGAAGGGTGAATAATTTTGTAAATGAATGTGAGCTATTGATGAATCAATCTAAGACTCAGGTAAAATTGAATGTATTACCTTTAGGGTCCTATGATGTTCCGATTGGTATGGATTGGGTAGAAAGACATAAAGTAGTATTGAATTGCTTTGAAAAGACTTTTACATATATAAATGCTAAAGGATAGACTATTTTAATTAAAGGCATACCGAGAAAGGTTTCTGTTAGGAAGATTTATGCATTACAATTAAAAAGAGCAACACGAAAAGGATGCAAGATGTTTGCGGTAAATGTAATCAATGAAGAACGAACAACTAAGGAAGATAAAATCAGACTTGAAGATATACCGGTCCTAAAGGACTTTTCAGATGTATTCCCAGAAGAAATTCCAGGATTACCTCTGAAAAGAGACCTGGACTTCACTATCGAATTAGTGCCCGGTGCAGTACCTAACTCCAAGGCTCCCTACAGGATGAATATCTCAGAGCTTAATGAACTTAATTCATAATTAAAAGAATTAATCGATAAAAAGTATATCAGACCCAGTGTGTCTCCTTGGGGAGCACCTGTAATCTTTGTTAAGAAGAAAGATGGTACGTTGTGTTTATGCATAGACTACCGTTAGTTAAAAAAGATGATAATTAAAAAATCGATATCTGTTACCCTGCATTGAAGACCTGTTCGATCAAGTACGTGGGGCATCGATATTTTCTAAGATCGACTTGAGATCAGGATATCATCAAGTCAGGATTAAAGAAGAAGACATCTTTAAGACTCCATTCAGAACCCGTTATGGGCATTATGAATTTGTGGTTATGCCCTTTGGGCTAACCAATGCTCTGGCAGTCTTTATGTGTTTAATGAATAACGTGTTGCATAAATATTTAGACAAATTTGTAATTGTGTTCATTGACGACATTTTAGTCTACTCCAAGACCCGGGAAGAACACGATGAACACTTAAGGATAATCTTACAAGTTCTGAGAGAGCACCAACTTTATGCTAAATTCAGTAAATGTGACTTCTATAAGGATAAAATAGAATACCTAGGTCACGTGATTTCCAAGGATGGGATAGCGGTTGACCCAGACAAGATAAAAGCAATTAATGAGTAGCCTGTCCCGAAGGATGTAACCGGTGTGAGGTCATTCATGGGGATCACCAGTTACTACCGGAAGTTCATTGAAGTATTTTCAAGCATTGCACATCCCATCACCTCGTTACAATGAAAAGGGAAGAAGTTTGTGTGGGATTAGAAGTGCGAGGAAAGTTTTAATAAGTTAAAAGAATTATTAACAACTGCACCAATATTAAAGATCGCAGACCCTAACAAGGACTTTTTTGTATGCACAGATGCATGTAACAAGGGTCTCGACGGAGTCTTAACTCAAGCAGGACATGCAATAGCTTATGAGTCAAGAAAACTGAAAATTCATGAACAAAACTATGTTACCTATGATTTAGTGCTGGCAGCCGTAATACATGCTCTAAAAGTGTGGCGCCATCATCTGATTGGTAGAAAGTTTACCTCAATGACAAACAATCAGGGCTTAAAATATCTGCTAGATCAACAAAAAATGAACGCTATGCAAGCTAGATGGTTAGCTTTCCTTAGCGAATACGATTTTGAGATCCAGCATATACATTAAGGGTAAAGAAAACAAAGTTGCAGATGCACTAAGCGGAATTGCTAAATTAAATTATGTAGCAGCAGTAAGCACTTATGAAACAGATTTGGAGAATCAATTTCAAGAAGGAATTAAATTGGATAAAAATTATCAGAAGTTATATGAGAAAATTTCAAAAAATAAATCTGCAAATATAATTTTAGATTACAGTTTAAAGGAAAATGGCTTAATTTTATACAAGGACAAATTATATGTGCCAAATGCATCAACACTAAAACTGTTGATTTTAAATGAACTACACAACAGTCCATATTCTGGGCACCCTGGTTATCAAAAGACCATCACAA
Source organism: Larix kaempferi (assembly GCA_027924585.1). Lineage (NCBI taxonomy): Eukaryota > Viridiplantae > Streptophyta > Pinopsida > Pinales > Pinaceae > Larix > Larix kaempferi. Next base: position 26,403,363 of record BSBM01000887.1, read on the forward strand.
TGTTGCGAAAATAATATTTCTGGCCGAATATGAAAAATGAAGTTGCATAATTTATAGCTAGATGTATTAAGTGCTAGCAAGTTAGTTGCACATCAGCACCCAGCTGGTTTACTGCAGCCATTACCGATCCCATATTGGAAATGGGAGGTGATTAGCATTGATTTTATAACAGGGTTACCAAAGAATCAGAAGCAAAATGACTCGATAATGGTGGTAGTAGACAAGCTTACAAAAGAAACTCATTTTATACTAGTTAAGACTACTCATAAAGTTGCAAATATTGCTGATACTTTCATGAAAGAAATTTTTAGATTGTACGGGATACCCAAGGTAATAATTTATGACCGTGATTCCAAGTTTACTGGTAATTTTTGGAAATCTTTATTTAAGAGTTTGGATAATAAACTCAATTTCAGCACAGCCTATCATCCACAAACGGATGGGCAGACCAAAAGAGTGAACCAAGTATTAGAAGATATGCTCAGAATGTATGTTAGCGATCAACCCAAGAAGTGGGAAGAATGCTTACATCTTGTTGAATTTGCTTATAATAATCACTATCAAACCTCATCCAAAATAATCCCTTTTGAAATAATGTATGGTCGTAAATGTAATACTCCTGTTTCGTGGAGCAACCCAGTTGATAGACTGTTATTAGGACCAGAATTGATAAAAGAGATGGAACTAACAGTGAAACAGGTGCAGAGCAATTTAAAAATTGCACAAGACAGGCAGAAAAGCCATGTAGATCGTAAGAGAACTCAACAGGAGTTCTAGGTTGGTGAACATGTGTTTATAAAGGTAAAGCCCCGAAAAAGTTCTTTGAAACTGGGGAGCTGTGCCAAGTTGGCACCCAGGTACTGTGGACTGTTCGAAATATTATCAAGGGTCAGACCAGTGGCATATCAGTTGGACCTACTACCTAACCTTAAAGTGCATAATGTATTTCATATTTCCATTTTAAAAAGATATATACATGATGCTACTCATGTGATTAACTAGAATGACATACAGGTGGAACCCGAAGGAGATTTTCTGGTGGAACTGGATTGTATCCTCGACAGGAGGGAAATTTCACTTTGGAATTGCACCATTGGACAGGTAAATGTGCAGTGGAAGCACCTTAGTCCAGAGGAAGCAACCTGAGAATTGGAGAGTCATATGCGAGCAACATACCCAATTCTGTTCCAGGAAGACTGAGAAGACCCTTAAGCAACATCGAGGATGATGTTGAGCTTAAGAGGGGGTGTTTGTAACAACCCTAGAAATGAAAAACATTTTATTTTGAGAAAAACATTGATCTAATTTTATTATAAATTTTTTATGACCAAGGTGGTCAAGGATGACTATAATTAACTATTTTTATTTTTAATAAATTTAAAAGTGGAGACACTCATCCATAGGGGACTGTTGAAGAGTGTTCACTGACCCACTAGGAGGAATGAAACTGTTTAGGAGACAAGGAGACAAGTGGCAGCATCTGGAATCACTTACTAGTTGTTGCAGGAGGCAACTACCCTATATTTATGGTCATAACTCTCCAAAGGTGGAGGAGTTGAGCAAGTGGCTCAATAAATGATATAACTGACCAAATACCTAGGCAAGCTATGAAAGCCATCGAATTGAGTAGGAGGCTTACAATTTTTTTATTCCTTTCTCCTTGGGTTGGCTGGAAAAACCTATCATAGTTTTGAGCACACAAGGAAAGTCGATGAGGGGTAGCTAACTAATGATTTCCAGAGTGAGTCTGTCCAACAGTTGAGTACAAAGTAAGGAAGGATGGCAAGTCTTAAGAACTGCTGAGTCTTTGAAAAGGAAGGTCTCCTACTCCTATTTGGTGTCTTCATCCTGTTGGTTCAGTGAGCAGGCTCGGGGGTCCCAAGCATTCAGCTGAGTGCTTGAGAAATTAGGTTGGGAGGAACGGTTTCCTGTGGATGTTTGCCCAACTTTGTTGTTTATGTTTCTTCTATTTCTTACACTACTTGTTATTATTTTTGATGAAATTGTTTATAATTAAACTGATCTTTGAATTAGGATTGACTGGTTAAAAATGAAAATAATTACCTCTGTATTTTTCCTTCCACCTGAAGGTGGTGTACTCTAGTAGAGGGCAGAATTTAAGAATAGATGTAATGAATTACAGATGCACAGATAATCATTGGTATTATTTCATTTCCAGAATTTATATCAAACATTCTTTTCAAAACAGTTGATCACTTGAAATTTGTTAAATATCGATGAAATGAAATATACAGTTCAAGATTTAAAAACTAGTTATATTTTAGTGTTCCATTGCCCTAACCCCTATGTTAGCCTTTCAGAGGACCTTTCTGTGTTCGAGGGTAGGTCGTCTTTTCTTGCATTCTTAACCTTTAAAGGACAAACAAATTTCTGTTTTGGTATTTCCAAAATATGGATGCTTTAAACACAACCAAAATCTTTTAAAAAGAACAAGTATATTTCAGATAACAACAAACAAGTAGAGCCATAACATACAACTCACGACAGGTAAGCATACACACTGTTGCAGTCAGTAGTCAAATGTTTAAATGTCGTAAAGTCCTTGTACAGGTGGATACCCTTACATCGAAACTTAAAACCAAGAGCATGGCAACTGCTTTAAACCCTAGAAATCAAAAGCATTACAACCTCAGCTGGAGCGTAGGATTGTCAAACAAACTTTCCCCATAATCAAGTTTACAATCAAAGTTTCTATAAAAGGAGTTTCGAACCAGGATAGCTTGTCAGGATCGAGTCCCCATAGGTTCACATCAAACAAAGCTACAACCAAATGACAATTTCTCTACTAAAGAGCATAACGATACGAAATCAGAAGTTCTAACTTCTTAAGCCTTCTCTACCAAAGCTTATGACAACACTAAGAAACTACTCTTTCATCCATATAACCTTTTTAACACAGTCCATATTATACATTTTATCATCTTACAAGAAAACTAGAGTGTTCAACTGCCATACACGAAAGCCAAGCAATCGAAACTCTTCCACGGCTAAAATTACATAGTTGAATCAACAATCAAAGCACTGTAAGTTCTTGGCATTCGCCATTTGTTTTCCCAATTAGGCTGAGGGAACCATAAACAAAATTAACCAACCATCGAAACATGGCATTTAAATGTCCATCATAAACAATCCAAGGACCATTCCAAGAATGGGACGAGTGTTTATCACAACGAAACTATTCCTTTAAGGATTGAGACTAAGACCTCTTAAAACTTCAATAATTAACCGAGTTCGTATGAACAACCCCAACCAAAAATGCATGTTAGAACTTTTACAAAGACGTGAACTCTAGCATAACTACCAAAGGCTGTGACAGGTCTACACATCTAACTCACCCTAGAATGGTCAAAGTAAATACTGTCACCCTTAAAAACCATATTACCGCGGGTTGCATACACCGAGATATCCCATGGAGGACCAGGGCTTACCAGGGTCGAGTTCTGTTCTTCTTTTCTTCAAAACCTCTCCTCCTTCCTTGATACCTAGATCTTGCTGCCACAAGAAAACCAAGGACCAGTTAATAACTAGTTTGCTTGGATGCAAACAACGACAACTTAAAAACCCTGAAGTGTTGATAGGTTACGAATACAATACGTGGCATGAGTTTTCCAAAGTTTTCATGAACTTTCCGAGGCCAAGGATAAACACCAAAGTCGAGGCCAAGGGCCGAGTCCATCGAGAACTAGAGAGTAGGAGGAAACAGACCTCAACTTTCCAAACAACAAAAATGACGAGAAACACATCGATAAAGGAGTTAGGGTTCGAAGGATCCTTGTGGCCAAGAACATTAATGTGATTCAGACAATCCAGACAGTTGGAGTTAAGACCTCGAGATTCTACACACACCCGCAACCAATTCAAATCCATATGAAGATCACCACATTCAATTCTCCAGTCATCATAAATGTCAAGACCCGTGTGTTGGACTGAAAAGACTTTGCCCATCACTTCCCATTGTAAACATTCTTGGTTTCCTAAACCCCAGTTAGGGCCCAACTTGTGGACTTAGCATAGTACCTTAACCTGTTCTGAAACCTTTGAGTGTTTTAGTGTGTGTACCATAGGATATATTATATTGCAATGCTATTAATAGTTTTCCCATCGACATTCAAATTCTAGGATAGTGAACTCATAAAAAGAATAATGAAGTGTTTTGACCCTTGTGATATTTTTCATCATGCACATAGTACCAGATTCATGTTTCAAGGGCGCTTAGTATATCTCTTAGAACCTTTAGAATTCAAACATGGTTAGTACCTTTTAGGATACCTAGACAGAGACTTGACAATCACAACATCTTCTAAGCCTGAGAAACTAAACTGAAGATCGATAAGAAATCATACCATAAGTGACGAAAGCCCTTACTCCGTCGATGGATCTGTTCAAGTATCAAGTGTAGCATTAGCTTTGCAAGCTAAGTAAGCCCCGAGATCTCTTCTCAAAGAACCCCTATATCAAAAGAAACATAAGTACAACAGTTGACATCAAAACACTTGAACATGCGTAGTTAGGACATTTAAGATATAATTTACTTTTGAGTTTGCATCTCAATTTTATTTTTTTTGAAATTTTAGTTCTTTTTTCGGAGATGTTACAAGTAAAATCACACTCCATAATTCTTTTCCAAATATACCAAGAATAGAGTTCTCCAGGACCAGCCACAAAAAAACATTTAATTTTTTGTGGCAAATTCCACTTCCATAGCTTCTTAAACCACCATTTTGGCACCTGGTAATTATCACAAGCATAAATAACAGAGTATGCATCCTTATCAGTAACCTTCCCATTTACCTTATTACAAGTCCATACAAGTTAATCATCACAGGAGGAGAGTCTCACACTAGCAGAGTTCAGAAAGGAGATATATTTTTCCCATTCTTCAGCCCAAACACTTCCAATACCCAATTCTATACTAGTAAAGCAATAAGAGTCAGAATTACTAAGCCACACAGGTCTCTTAATATGTGCAAGTTTAGTATAACCTATTTCGATCAAATACTCCAAGATCTCTGTAAAAAGTTTGTAGTTTTATTCAATACCCACTATTGGGTCAATTCCTATTAAAATATTTGTACTAGAACCAACTTTCCATGCAATCTCACTAATGATCCAAGAGAATGACTTAAAAAAAACCAAAAAATTTGAAGAATTCCTGGCGGTTTTGCTAGGGCACCTTATCAATTGTAGCAAATTCCCTTTAATATATTTACCATGTAAAATCACACTCCATAATTCTTTTCCAAATATACCCCTCCACATGCTTTTTATGCTCAAAGTAGCACTGAACCAATCTAGATTCTTTATATCCCATTCTCCCATGTGTTTTGGCTGAGAGAGTCTCTCCCAACTAGAAAGGTGTATTCTATTACCATCCACATAACCATACCAAAGGAATTTGAACATCAACCTTTTAAGTAATTTTATAATGGTTTTTGGTATATTTGCAAGTGAGAACCAATACACTGGTATGCCAACCAGAACAGATTTCAGAAGTGTCAATCTTCCCCCAAGGGACAACAGTCTAAAAGTCAAATTCCCAATCCTTTTTTCAAATTTCCTAACAAGCCACATCTAGTCTCTGATCCTGTAGCTGTTTGGATTTAAATAGTATCCCAAATATATAAATCCATCGTCTGAAATTGTGTACTGATATGGTAAATGGGAAGTAATCATATCAAGGACTTGTTTGTCCACCTTATGATAGTTAAAGGCCGATTTTGAGATATTGAATTCGATACCTAAAGCAGCACAAAAAACTTTAATAATCTCAGCAAATTGGTGCCATTCTTCCACCGAGCCCCTTCCAAACAATACAACATTGTCAACAAAAAGAATATGAGAAATAATGATAGAATTTGAAATTTTAATTCCTCTAAGTTTCCCTTGCTTTTTTGTAGCATGAATCAATTTACTCAAACCCTCAATGGAAAGCAATAAAAGTAATGGGGACAAGAGGCATCCTTGTTTAAGGCCCTGAGATCTATGAAAGGAGTTTGTAGGAGAGCCATTGACAACTACTGAAAAATTTGCTGAGGTAACACATGCCATTATCCAATTTTTCACTTCAAGAGGTAAACTAATATGGAATAACAATAATCTCAAATATACCCAATTAATGACAAGGGTTTTCCCTCTGTTCAACGATTTAACTGCTACAGTTTACAGAGGTGTACATACCCTACCCCCCCATCGAATTAGGGTAGTGTATGTTATTAGTTAGTCTAAAAATGATATTTAAATTAGTATTTTATATTTGAAGTCAGATTACATTTATGATGATGATTATGATGGTTAAAGTCCACCGAGACCAACATTGGTTTATTAAACCCTAAGAATAAAGAAATAAATTACTTGGTTTGCTGAATAATTTTATTCCTATGCTCAAAAAGCTTAGAAAGAAGTGTACCGAGGTCACCATAGTTTTGACAAGTTAGAAGGTTAGAGATGTTACTATTGGAATACAAATTTTGAAACTGTGATCTAATGTGGGTGTGTGTAGGGCATTCTAAGGGAAAGTGACTTTCATCCTCAACTCTCTTAGTCTCACATAGATGAGAAATCCTTTCGTCCCATGGTGTCTTAGGAATTTTCCAACGCCTTGTTTCACTACTAAGCTCATGAGAGTTTGTTCTTATTTAAGCTATATTAGTTTTCTTCTTCAAGATAGTTAAAATAGAGAGATACTTTTGATCTTCTAGATTATGGTTAATGACCTCCTTATAGTATTTTAATTTCCTTTTAACCACTAAATATTTTTTGCCCCACATTTTCTCTTTAAACTGAGATGTAATAATATTGTTAATGTTATTGATATTTTTCCAAGTGACATTTCCATCAATCCCCCAATGGTTTAACCAGGCCATAGTGTCTTTATACCAACCTCTCTTGAGTCGTAGGTGGTCTTTACTATATTTTAAAGCAATTTCAGGGAGTCTCTGGTCTCCCATGCTATTTATCTTGTACTTGTACATCAGGTACCTAGTCATAGTGATGCTCTTGATGGGGGGAAGACCCACTTATATTAGGAGAATATGGTAAGGCACATTGATTTTAATTTTGAGGTTATAAGTTATAAAATTATTATGGATTCGTTCAATCTTTCTCCATGATTCTTTAGATATCTTGCAACCCCAAACTTCATAGCCGTACAAGATAACAAGAGTTTCAAATAGGAACTTCTTTTTATCTCACATCACAATGTTGACCAATTTACAATTGTTTTCAAGACCAAAATAAGCTTTCCACCCTCCATTAATCATTTTGTCAATGCTATAGTTCCAATTGACCTTGTGGTGAATATCAATTCCAAAATAGAGAAACTTCCCCAAGTTGTTATTGTCATATACAAAATTAGCATACATGACTTTGGACGTAATAATTATAACTTTTGTTTTGGCAGTATTAACAGTCATACCCATATTAAAGATATTTCAACGTGTTAAATTTAATTTTATAATAAAAATAATGATTTCAACATTACAAAATTAAGATGTTAACCATTTTTTTATGGTAGGAATGGTAAAACATGAAAAGATTAAAACATATAAAACATTTATCCTTTTAAAAAAGGGAAACATGCCTTTTAAACCACCAAAAATCTAGTAAACTTAATTTTGAATTGATAAAATAATATAAATTAAATGCGAATATTACATAATATAATTGTAATAAGGATATTCAAATCCATTTTGGGATTAAAAACAACAATTTCATTAATCTAAAATTATAATTTATCAAATATTACAAAACCAAAATTAAATGATGTCAAACAAAATAAAATAGTGTATAACCTTATTTTATATCATATTTTACTTAAACAATAACATAGTTAGAATGAAGGGTTAATTAATTAAAAAACCTTAATAATTAAGATGAACAATAACATATTAATGATTTTATTTTTAATATTAATAAATAATTAAATTATAAATAAATTAAAATACATATAAAATAATATTTTTTGTCAAATCCAATTAGTATGGTTGGTTTTTATATGTATCTTTTATATGGTGACTTCAGTGACACTTAAAATCCAATTATGTTAAAGGTTGGTGTGGCCCAAGTGAGTGCCATCACCATGTGATTTTGATGTTTTAGATGCTCATATTTCTTAGATCATAGGCTAACCCCACAAGTCATAAACAAACTAGAAAACAAAAATATCAAAAAAACATAAATCTTTAAATTATAAATCCATATAAAATAATAATTTTAAAAAATAACGTAAAAGTATTCGACCATAGAATATACCATTATGTGATTTTAATGTTTTACATTCTTATGTTTCTTAGATCATAAACTAATCCCGCAAACCATAAACAAACTAACAAACAAAATTTTTTTTTAAAAAAAACAAGCCTTTAAATTATAAATACATATAAAATAATAATTTTAAAAAATAACATAAAAATAAAATGTTGTTAATATATTAAGTGACCAACCATTGAAAGCACCATTGTTAATCATTAATCATAACCATGTGAAGTATCACATCTATTTGAATTTGTGGATAAAAAAATTAATAAAATATATAAGAAATTGCTCTATATTTTATATGTTGGGAAGCATTACTTTATTTTAAAGAAAAAAAATAAAAATTCTCTTTCACATTAGGGTATATGTCTCCATATTAGGAAGGAGGGTCTTTAAAAGCTTCAAAATATATTCCCCACAAGTTCTATTTCACTTACAATTGTTTTGTACAACATTCACCATAATCTTCGACTATAAAACAAAGGTAATACAAAGTCTATAAAGAGATAAAAAAATAAAACTAAAAGAAAGGGGCATTGGGCACAATGCCTATCTTAATCTTTCACAACTTGTCAATTTTAGAATCCAAAGAGTGTTTCTTTAGATAAAATATTAGTTTAGACATTTATTTATCTAATGATGTGATAGAAGGAAATAGAGATGAATTGCATCTTGTAATCCATGACCTCCTCATAAATGGGGTGTCAAATAATATTTTCATACGATGGCGTCTTCTCTTTAGACCCTTAGTTGTTATGTAGTACTCGATTCCTAACTCTATATGGAATTCAAGTTACGATCAACTATTGTATTCAAAGTAAATAAGCCCTTCTCTCTGAGTGTCATGATCAAGTGAGCTATAAGCTTTAGTTCTCCCACACATCCAAGGATATTCACCCAACCTTATCCTTCTCCCATCACCTATACCTTCCAAACATGCCATCTTCCAACAAGAGGAAAGTCCTTAACAATTTCGTTCCAAATAACTACAACATTATTTAGATACTTTGAAGGAGATCTTATCCATTTCTCTATAGAAGAAGGCACTGTATATTTGTGAGTTTCTTATAATCCTTCACTTGATATCAATCTCCACACATTTTTTGCTAAGAGAGAGAAATAAAAATTAAATATATATTTTTTGAGTCCTCGGTCTCTCATCTCTTTTGAGATAGCAATTCTTTTCCATTTTACCATGGAATTCCTCTTTTATCTATTCTCCTAGACTAAAGGAATTTCATAGATTAGCCTTCTAAATTTATCTAACACTCTTTTGGGAATAAAGGCCAATGGCATTCAAAACACTATAATAGCTCCAATCATTGATTTTACTAAAATAGGCCTTCCTCATCTTGTCAACCATGTATTGCACTCGACAGAGAGCCTATTTTCCACCATTGTCACTAGCCATTCCCAATCTTTCCTATGATAGTCATTTGGTTTATATAGAACTCAATATACTTTAGGTCTCCTTATAATTTGATTCATTGAAAAATGAATAATTGTAAACATAACCCAATGTCCCCAATGCCTCCAGGATAGGAGATGGTTAACTTGCACATGTTTATCGACATCCCTGTCATAGTACAACACATATCTAATATGTCCTTAAGGTTTAAGGAATCTCTCCTTGAATCATCAAAGAATAGGATGAAATCATCCATAAAGAGAAAATGGGATAAAACCACCATATTTCCCATCATTATTTCTTTCAAATTCCCTATTCTTTTAGCTTCTAACAAAGACCTACTTAGAGCCTTCACAAATATTGAAAACAATAGGGAGCAAGAGGGTAGCCATGTCTCAATTCTCTTCCGGGTCTTAAAATGTGAAGCATGTCCATTAATAAAAAGGGCATAGGACACTGAAGTAATACAAATCATAACCCAATTAATGAATTGAGGGAAGAAACCAAATTGAATATGCATTAATATCAAATACAACTAGATGACCTTATCATAATCTTTAGAAAGATTGATCTTGACTACCATAGCTAAAAGCTCCTTTGTTTTTATGGTGTGTAATCCTTCTTGAGACACCACTATGGCTTCATGCATTTGTTTCCTTGACAAGAGCCCAAATTTATCTTGATAGATTGACTATGATAAAATATCCTTCATCCTCAATGGAATTACCTTAGAAATTAGTTTATAAATACAATTACATATGAAAATATGCATGCACTCTTCAAAGGAAGAGGGATTGTTTGATTTGGGAGTGAGGGGAATAAAGTTAGAGTTAAAGGTATCCAACACCCTCCCATTGACTTTAGAATCCTCAATGACCCCTTTAAGATCCTCCTCAATAAATTCATAAAATCCCATGAAAAATTCGATAGGCCAACCATCAAGCCCAAGACTCTTGTCCTTCTTAAGGCTATGAATTACCTTTTACAGCTCCCCTTTTGAAATAACTTCTAATGCATCTCATTAGCTTGTACAATTTCAAATATAGGGAAATAATATGTCATCTAAACAATCTTAGCTATTGTTGCCCTATTTATTTTTTTTGTATGATTCTTGAAAGTGTTTAATCCCTTCCTAACAAATACCAACAAAGATGGAGACAACGTCACAATTATTCCTTCTAATTTTCCAAATGGTAATCACATTTCTCTAGTGATTAGAAAAATGGTGAAAATATTTGGTATTATCATATTCTTTCTCAAGCCCATGGGATCTACCTTTTACCTCCAAGTTGCTTCCATGTCTTCCAAAATATTTCTCCTCCTTTGTTCCATTCTAACCACCTCTAGCCTCAATGCATTTTGAAAGATACCCTATTGGATCATGATTAAACATACCATCCAACAAAAGTTGCACCTTAACTAATTCTTGTTAATTTTTTTTATCTTTTTTTTTGATGACTCCAAGCTACCACCACATGCTTCATTAACTTTTATTCATATCATATTGGGGTTGTCTCTCTTCTTGAGCTATCAAAAGGCCCCCATTTTCCTTTGACTGGGTTCATAAAACCCTTATCCTCCAACTATGAAGAATTGAATTTAGAAGGGTGTTAATCCTCCCAATATTGGCCATCTCCAAAAATAATTGGGAAGCGATCAGAATCATCGACAATTCCTCCCAATCTTGGCCATCTCCAAAATAATTGGGAAGTGACCGGAATCATCTACAATTCCTTCCAATCTAGTCATTTAGAACCCTATATAAGAGAAGGATCATGCTTTGTCTTTTAACGATCCTATCTCCCCTTACTCTCTTATTTTTCAAAGTAGGCTTGAGCTTGATAGGTTATATGTCTAGTAACCTTTTTTCTTCTAGTATTTGAATAAATATTTATGTAAGGGTATCTACCTAGTCTATAGGGCCTTGGGTTTATCCCCTACCTAATGAGAAGTTTAAATCTCCTACAATAGTTAGGTTTTCTTTGGCCATTCCAGATTGAACAAATTCTCCCAAAAATCCACTCCATCTAAATAGGGACCAAACATATTTAAAACAATGACCTCCTTGGTCAATTATTGGGATTAAAATACAATGCCCAGTCCTAAGGAAACATACATATAGTGAATGTAGAAAAATAACATGAATGACACCCAACTATTAAGCCACCCAACTGACCACAAGCATTTATAGATATAAAATTCCAACCCCGTACAATTTTTCCAAATTTGAAACATTTGATTTCATCTCCCATGGTTTCTTGAACTAAAAAAATGCCTAGAATGTCAACTTCCACAAGTCTCTCAAGGGCCATTTTTTGGAGAGACTACCCAACCCTCTATAATTGGTTTATAGGAAAATTATAAGGCCAGATAAATCATAAGGCCTTCATAGTTGGGTTTCTTTTTCTCTAGAAATAACTTCATAAAATGCCTTCTCTTGTGCCAAGTGTGTTCTACACTCATAGGATTTTTTACCTCATCCCCCCTTACCTTCTTTCCTATATAGTAAGTCAAGACCTCCTTTTACCTCTTGCATTTCAATATAGGACATGTCCTTTCTACCCCTCAAGTTATATCTTAAGACCAAGGTCTGAAATTTGTTTCGAGGGAGGTTCTTAGTACAAGATTTGAGGATGGAAGATCAAGAATATTATTAGGTTATCCCACATTATCTTGACTCTCAATAATGAAGGAACCCATTGATTTATGTAATGGATCTCATCTACCCAAACCTCAAGAGTTTTCAAACATCCTACCTACCTCTCTAGAGATAAATGGTTCTATACTTATCCCATCCCCCAAACTTTTGGAGAAACCCAAAGTCAAAGAAATCAACACATTGGAAGACTTATCTCTAGGATAGGCTTGAAGCTTCTCCAAAGAATGACCATAGTCCTTGAAATCATCCTGGAATTTTGGTTAATAATTTTAAATATCCAAATCAATATAATCCTCTTGGGATTCCTCCAACCTACCTGGATTAAACACCCTTTCTAGATTCACCCCTTATTCAGAAATTGAGACAAGCTTAACAACATTAACTACCTCATTCTACCCTCCACACCTTGATTTAGGACATCTTGGGATTGCGATCCTTCCTAACCCACAATTTATTTTGAAATGGAAAGTCACATGATGCTACCAAGTGACTATATCTATGACACCTTATGCATTGAAAGAGAAGTCCATAATAATTTAGTGGATGCATTATGGAATTGGAACCCTTATGAAGGGTGATTTCCTTAGCGAAATCGTCTTTGAGATCCAAATCCACAATAATCCTAGCAAGAGAGAAATTCCTCGTGTCTTTAAATCTCATATCTACCTCAATATATCTCCCTAAAGAGTTCCCTATTTCCTTAAATACCTTGTTCATCCAAACTCAAGGGATAGACTCAACAATTTAACCTTGAGAGGAGTAGAATCACATCATTTAGTCTATGAGTTGAGTGAAGGTGACCATTTCTTTAATGATAAGGGTATATTATTCTAGTTCCACTGCATAGAGAAAATTTGATCCATGGATTTTTTTTGAATGAAAGGAGAATTCTAACCAACCTTTCAAAAGAAAAAAATTTCCTCAGTGCATACCCTAACAAGAAAGACCAATTATTATGAACACGCTCATAAGTATTAACAATATGGTCATGTAACAACTCATGTGATCCATAGAAATTACAAAAAGTTAATTTTATCCTTAAATTTGTGGCACTATTTTTATATCCATTGTGTTGTACTAGAGTACCTATATGATCTATAACATGTTTCATAGCAAGTATATCTATAATATGCTTATTTTTTATTCAAAAGATAAACACAAAATACAAGGTTGTCCTTAATATTGTAAATAAATTAAAGAAATACTAATATATGCAATGAAAAGTACCTTTGAGCCAACATCTTGATTTCAGTGACAAAAATGCCAAATATAAGGGTTAAGAATAGGCAAAAGGATTCATGGATGAGAAAAAAAGGTTATCAAAAGGTAGCCAAAACAATGACTTGTCATCTCCCCTAAGATGAAATTGTTGAACAAACCTATGCAACCATGTTGAGCAACTCTTGTTTCTAATCCTCAGAATCATATGGAGTAGGTGGTCAAGAATAAAATTATATTCTAATTTGGTTGCATGAAGGATGGCCTTGTTCCCATATTGCATAGTAACCCATCCATTTATCTATAGTTCCCTAGAAAGTGGTTTCATTCTTTTGTTGTTCAAAGGGATACCAAACGATAGGAAAAAGAAGTTGGAGACCAATACACTATGTTCCATGTCATTTTAAGCAAATAATATAGGTTTGAGGTGTATCCAAAGCCAAATCAAAGAGAAATTAGGACAATGTTTCCCTCCATTTTTTCTCAGAATACAAGGCTTCCTATCTTCATCTAAAGAAAAGGACAACTTATAATATTTTTCTTGTTATAAAGTCTCTATAGTAAACAATGGAAGTTCACTGAGTTCACCAAAGATAAGAGCTAAAATGAGAATTTTGGAGCAATTTTGCATGGCCTTGAATATAGAGGGGGTATGATATTCACCTCTTACCCATAAGCTACCATTATTATCCATAAACTCTAGATGGGTTAACATGATGCTCCATTGAATCTCATGGTATATAAATGATAAAAAATCCCTTAACTGGATATCCCCTACAAATGGATTGAGATTCCATTTATTCCAACTATACATAAAAAATATGTTGGCAAAGCTCATAAAGTAATTTATGATTTGTTTAATCACAACTAGAATATAATTCCAAAACGTGATTGAGCTTCACAACATTTTTATTTTTTGTTGGAACAATAGGATTTTCTAGTTTGTCATAACTTTGGATCTTGTAGAGACAGACCATTGATAGGTGGTAGTATACTAAATGGTCAAATACATGGTCAAGTTTATTAGGATAACTTACTAACGAGGATTTGAATAGCTTACCGACTAAGCATTCAACTATGGAACACAATATAGTGAAAATCATGGATTTTGTTCTGTGCTATGACCCAAGTATCTTGACCTAGTCTTCCTTAATTGAAGGGAGTTTCTTACATATTGGTGATATAAAGGGATGGCCCTATGGGTTTATCTAGATATATGTGTAAGTCGAAAATGGTTACAATTTCCTTATGTGATAGCATATTCCTGAATTCATTTTGAAGAATTTTCTGTTGTGTTATGCTGACTTATGCTTAAGTGTTGTAACCGTGTCTCTTGACATTACCTATTGTTGGAATCATCATCTCTATCATCTATTGAATATGGGAACAAGATATGGAGACCTTGCTAAAAAGTAAGGCACATTGGTAGTTTATGAATATTGTGATCCTAGATCCAAAGGATGATCAACACAATTTTATCCTCAATGGGAAGAAGGATGAGGATGTAGGAATCATTACCACCTACATTTGAAGAGAGATTTATTTTCATACAAATGAGATCAATTGTCCTGATTAGGTCTAGTAAAACCAAAAAAATCTATTTGATAAGATTGAAAAAATTCATGTTATGCATATTGAAAAAGTGTCTATCTCTCTTGATCCTCTCACTTTTGAAAGAATTGAGAATTACGTGTCTTGTGTCAAGGAGTCACAGTTGAAATTGGGTGAATATGGAAATAAATTTTTGAAGAAAGATGTTAATTTCATTGAATTGATCCTCATGAACCTGAAGGCACCCTATTATATATTCAATTTGACATTCAATGCTAGATAGAGATCTAGAAAAGAATATGGTAAGGACTATACCTTTGATTCATTATCACTGCAAGAAAAAAGGTCATTGGTGAGGGTCGTGCCTATGATAGACCTTTAAGGGTCATCACCAATGTCGCATATGATGACGATCTTTAAAGCATCGTTGTTATAAGTGCCTTTTGAAATGGTCCTTTAAGGTTCGTCATCGAATCCCTTTTTAGTGACACTTTTGGTGAGGGTTCTTAAAGGCCCGTTATTGATTCTCTCTTTGGTGACACTTCTAGTGACAATATTTTATTATCCCTCACCAATACTCTTTTTTGTTACTTTTGGTGACTGTAGAAAAATGTTTGTCACCAATGATCATTATAATGGGTTTTTGATGACACCATGTGACCGTTTCTATATTTTTTGACAAAAGATAGTGGTTTAAGACCAGTACTGTTATGGAGTCTTTGTAATTAATACGTTTCCAAGGTAATAATGGTCATAGTACCCATTCATAAGATGTATAATCAATCTCTAGTGGTTTTCCATAAGAAACCACTAGCAATTTATAACCATTCCAAAATGGATCTACGAGAAATCTCTATTGGTTTCTCATAAGAAAAATATATAAACCATAACCTAGTGATCTTGGCCATTGGTTCATCTCTAGCTTCCTTGCCAGGACCATGGGAATTATGTAGTTCTCTATGCAGTTCATATCTATGGTTTATTTGCTTAATCTTTGACCATCAATAGCCTACAAATGATAACTCCTTCACTATCTTAGTGTGGCTCGACTAAAGTTCCCTCTTTTTATGAAAAAAGAAATTCTGAAGTGCATTTTATGAATCCATGAATTGGCTAAAACATATTTGTATTCGATATACAAGTTATGTATCCATCTTATCCCCTCCCCCATTTCCTATAGGCCACTCTATATGCTAGGGGTAAACTTCCTTTGGCCATTGAGTTCCATGAAATCAAGTGCCCACTTTTTGAGTAAAAGTAAATGTATGAATCTATAACTTGGCTAAAACATCCTTCCATTGTATTTACAAGTTATGTATCCATCTTCTCCCATCCCCCATTTCCTAGGAAGCCATTATGCTAGGGATAAGCTTCAATGGGCCATTGAATTCAATGTTGTGTAAAATTATTAGAATTCAAATTCTATTTTATATATGGAAAAAAATAGTTCATTTTAAATATATTCAAACATAATAAGTGCTTTACCTAGCTTTATGACTCTAATTTGTGTAAGCTTCCATTTGCAAATAAAAGGATATATCAATAAGGTATAAATGAAGATTTCAAATATGTGACCAAATATGGAAGTCTTGAGTTGGTGCATTTTACACCATAAGCAAGCAGACCCTTTATAACTCTCTTGACCAGTCTACTCAAACTTGTCAATTTGAACACTGTCTGCATAAGCACTAAGTTTTCTATGTTGTGCATGAACCCTTGGAGATGTGACATAGCTTCCCTCTTCCTCTTGCATCGAAAAGGACAAGTTCTAGAATTTAGGGTTAGCTATTTCTAGGTTGAGAATCCTTTGAGCTTGAGAAAGGAGATTACAAGTGGAAGCCCATCCTTATCAACCCTAATCTTGTTGTTAAATTTCATGGATCATCCATTAAAGACAAATATAACCAATATTTAATGCTTAACATGGGAATAATTCCTACTATTATTTGATTTGATAGTTTATGTGGAGCAATTAATTGAGTTATTTTTAAATAGAATATGTGTGTGCCAAGTGTGTTGAGTGCTAGGTAGTTTGAGGTTTATGTTTTCATTTATGTATAGGGTTCAAACATCCCTTCATGCTCAAGAGGAATCCAAATTCTCATGGTGATTCAAGGAATAATACTAATATGACTTAGGCTCTTATATTGCAACAACCTCTATCCACCAGGCCTATTTTTTTCTACTAGACAACATGTTGAATGAAAATAGTGTCTATATGCATGAGCATGTATTGAACTAGATCCATCTATTCAGAACCAAGTGGTATGCTCATACAATTGGAATCCATTGACACCCCTTCAAGTATGCTCATGACAAGCCGACCACTGCACGAGATCCATCTATTGCACCAATGAATGATTCTTTGTTCTATTTTTTCAACTAGCCACTTCTAGTCCCATGTACTATAATTATTGGGATTGATAATAAAACCAAAGTCGAATTCCTTCAGAGGGATGTTAAACAGTCCAACAATTCTTCCCGAGGAACGTTCTATCATGCCAAAATTAAAGAGCTCATATTTTCCACAATTGATTACCATACTTGTTGCACAACGATAGGTGTCTAGAAATTATTTGATATGAGTAGCTTCCCTTAAAGAACCTGAACCAAAAAGAAAAGATTCATCAACGAAAAGAAGATGCAAAATAACAGTTCTACTTCTGATTTTAACACCTTGTATTTTGCCATTTCTCTTTGCTTGAGATAAGGCTCTGCTAAATCCTTCAACCATTAGAAAGAATAGATTATGCGACAAGGCGCATCCTTTTCTCAAGCCATGAGTTACCTAAAAAACTGTGAGGTCGATCCATTGATGAAAATTGCATAGCTTGCAGAGGTCACACATGACATAATCCATTTGACAATTTTTATGTGGAGAATGAGATTCATGATTTGTGGCCTTTGATGGTAAAAACATTTATCTCAATTGGTCGATTATCATAAAACATTTTCCTGGAGGTGCTTCTTTATTACTGTAAGGTGTACTTTTCTCGTAGTAAGACCTACACTAGAGTTGCAACCAAATGAACTATGTGCCATAAAGATAATCCAAATCCCCTAGGAGAGTCCCTTTCAATGAGGAAGTGAAACTTAGTCTAAAACCATGCCCAAAAAGTCCTGGTAGACTTTAATGAATCTCAATATTCTTCATAAAATAAGATATTTTCATTGTTAAGCTAAGGAAAATTTAGTAGATAGTTTTGTGAGACTTCATTTTTTTCCTTTTGGATCTCAAAGAAGAAAGAAAAAAACCAAAACACTGAGTTTATGACATATTCTCTTGTAACTTCTTGAGTATGAGACTTTATCCTTGGCTTCGGTCTTTAGATGTCATCGTAGTGTTTTTGAAGACATTTTTGTCTTTATCCAGAAGTATTTTAATGAATGCTTGTTATTAATGCTGGTGCCAGGGGAATTATTTCTAAACATGTTACTTATTAGATTCCCAATCATGTAAAAATGTTCTTCTTGATTAGAATCTTTGATAATCTTTGTTCACTGTGCTATTATAGGTGTGGTTTAAAGTCTATAAAATATGTTGTGACAAAAGACCTAAATCAATAATGTATGATAATTGT
Organism: Larix kaempferi; assembly: GCA_027924585.1. Taxonomy (NCBI): domain Eukaryota; kingdom Viridiplantae; phylum Streptophyta; class Pinopsida; order Pinales; family Pinaceae; genus Larix; species Larix kaempferi. The sequence goes on from BSBM01000887.1 coordinate 26,422,054, forward strand.
GTCATTACGACATAAACACCAACTTCATCTGCGTATTATTATCTTAGTTTAGGAATTTAGAAAGATTTGGAGCTCATAAAATATTGGTTGAATTATGCATCATTGATCTTGTTCAAGATTGCCGGTGAGATTCTTTTGTAAGAGATGGATAACTATTTTTTGTAGGTTCCCCTTTTGCAAGTATCAATTTTCTTTGTCTTCTCAAATCTTGTTCACCTTTTGCTATCTTTGAAATACTATGGTCTGGACACTGTCCCTTGCCACTAAAATTCTAGATTTAGCAAATTCAAAAAATTGCAGCCTTCATGTAAAAAGCATGTAACACTCAAGAGTATGGAGAACAAGATCGCAAGAGTGTCCAAAGAAAAGAAGAAAATGAATTTGTTAGTATATTTACTACATGGAAAAATTCTAAAGGAGGATGTAACAAGAAGTAGAACTATTATATAGATGCATGTGAATGAACTCATTGGAGATCCTAGTCTATCGAGCCAACCATTCCAAATTCAAGGAAATGTCCCACCAAATATGTGGAAGAGGTAGTGACAATGTTCCAATATCCACCATCAATGTTATTAACCATCATGTTATGCATCACTACTTCTAGCAAACAGGGTGCCTATCCTATCCAGGATACAGTAGGGCATGCCCAAGTATGGGAACATTGGTATCTTTGGATCGTTCGCACTGTCAATCTAAATTTTTCTCTTTGTTGGGACATGGTGGTGTGTCCAGTGGCACCTTTCTTTATGATCTCTTCCATGCAAAAAATGTTTGAACTTCCACCCACTACTTTTTCCCACGTGAAGACTACGTGTGTGGCGGTCCTCTCTAGGGTTTCTTGGGGATAAAGGCATAGTTTGGTGCAAAACCCTAGGTTCTAAGTCCATGGAATCTATCTCTAAGCCTTACATGCCATGTGTGAGGAATCAAGCCACAACATAGGCCATGCATACACAATATTTGGCATGTGAGTAAGATGTGGTGTCACATTTGAAGTTTTTTTCCATGCATATCAATGATCTGAAATATGCTTTATCTTTGCAGATTTTGACGACCTGTTACAAATTATTTGCCTTGATGTTCTCAAACTATGTTTATCTCGATACCATGTTGAATGGTCCTCTACGAACTATGATGCAAGTTGTCATCTTAATGTTAAATCATCTTTGAATAGTGAATTATGCCTTGATATGCTGGATATGATGTTGGGAATAAAAGTTTGATTTGAGAATATGTTCTATTTTGGTTTGAAATTTACTTTCAATTTGTCTTTTCAAATGTTAGATTAAAATTTTGGTTTGATTAATGTAGTTCATGACTTTGGTGTGGTTTGGAAACTGTAAGAGCTATTAGAAATTAATTAAATCCAATAGAGTCCCATTTGTATATTTGAATAGGAGAAATGTGTCAATAAGTGAATTCAGTCCATTGCAGTGCCGTTGATAAATACTCCTGAGAATAAAGTGCTGATGAAAGGAATCTGAAAAGGATCATTAGTTTTAAGAAATCTTGAAGTTTGTATATTTGGATTTGAATTTAATTCATAGATTGTGGATTTAATTATAAATAACTAGTTGAGCTTTGATCCTGCATATATTTTGCATGTACGTCACAACCCTACAAGCCCCGGGTTGACATTAAATAGTTGGAGAATTAAGTAACATATTTATATCCCAATAGTAGTAAGTGACTCCAGATTGGAAGGGAGAAGGGGATGGCTTACAATATTCCATGTGAAAGTGTTGAAGAAGGTCACACACATACTTACACTAAGAAATAAAAATCCCGTTTTTCGTTTGCAAGACTCGGAGTCCAATAAATTAATGCAAATGTACTAAGCCGATCATTTTAAATTTCTTCTTAAGGATAAATTTCACATGGTCTAAAAGTTTAGGGTCACTACCAGTAAGAATAATCTCATCAGCATAAATAACAAGGATTATGATATGGTTTTATATTTTTCTTGGTATATACATTGGAGTCATAATGACATCTAGAAAAATTGGTGTCAAGGAGAAATCTATATATTTTGGCATACAATCCCAATGAGATTTCTTAAGGCGAAAGAGAGAAATTTTAAGGTGACAAACAAGGATGGATTCATTTTGAACATAGCTTGGAGGTTTTTCCATGTAAATTTATTCTTGCAAATCCCCATGGCTGATTTGACATCCATTTGATGGACCTACCATTTTTGTGAAGCGACAAGGGTGAGAACAAGGTGTATGGAGTTCATTTTGGTGAAAGGGGCAAAGGTTTCATTGTAGCCAATTCCTTCAACTTGAGAAAATCCTTTGGAAACTAACCTTTCCTTAAGTATTTCAATGCTTCAATCTAATGCATACTTAGTTCTATACACCCATTTAAATTTAACAAATTTTCTTCCTTTTGGTACAAGTAAAATATCCCTAATATTATTTTCCATTAAGGAATGATATTCTTCATTCATTATTGCATCCCAATTTAATGGCTAGAAGCTTCTATATTTTTTTCCCAATCATGATTCTCTAAAATGTGAGACAAAAGAAAAGAGGTTTGTTGGAACTGTGAACATGTTTGGCATTGATCTCTAGGATCACTAACAAGATCATCAACTACCTTGCATGTTGTACAGACCCATGTAGGAAGCGATTATGCTAGTGTAGGTTCATGTTCAATGGACCCAATTGGATGCAAGTAAGTAAGTGTATTTTCATCCTCACTATCATCATCTCAAGAAGAAACCAAAATAGGACCATTCGCAAAAAAGTTGGGAATAAAAGGTGGCACAAATATTATCAAATATGGATCACAAACCAAAGAGTCATCGAATTAGGCGTCTAGACCGAGATATTTTCATCAAATTTAACAGCTCTTATAATAATAATGTCATTGGATTTAGATTGAAGACGTGTATATCATTTTATATCTTCATAATATCCAACAACAATGCACTTCTCACTCATAGGTTGTAATGCTTTCCATTTTTCATTGAGAATGTGAGCCCATGCTTCACTACCAAACACACAAAAGTGGCTAACATCTAGTTTAATTTTACTTCATGCTTATTCTAGTGTTATAAATTTTAAAGAGGTTGAGGGTTTCAAATGATTATGTAATTGGTACAATTAATGGCCTTTTCTCAAAAAAGAGGATTTAAGCCCTTGGATTAGATCATACAATTTGTCATTTCCTTTAATGTGTGATTCTTTCTCTTAGCAACACCATTTTTTTTGTATGGAACAATATGTTGCATTTGAATTCCCTCTATAGTGCAATAATTTGTAAATTTATGGTTTAGATATTCACCTCCATTATCTATTCATAACTTGTGTTTTTTATGTCCATATTTTTTTCTACAAGGGCCTTGTAGGCCAAAAACTAGTAAAAAACGTCACTTTTAAGTTTTAAAAATTAAACCTAAGTGTGTCTAGAGAAGTCATCAATGAAAGTTAAGAAATACTTAAAGCTAGAAAAAGAACCAGAAGGAAAAAAAAACCACACAAATCACTATAAAAAATTTGTAAGGGAGGTGAGGTGTGCCAAGGGTCATGTTTGTCTCGATGATGTTTGTTGAGAATATACCTGCAACAAACACCATCTCTACAAGAAAGGAGGAAGACTAATCACCATTTTTTTATTACATAGTTACTACAATGAGTGATAGTTTAGATGACCAAATCATTCATGCTAAAGTTTGATCAAGTCATTGCTATGAGAAATAAAAACTTAGGGAAAATATGATGACCCAAAGTTTTTAAATTTGTACAACCTAGTAATGTCATCAACAATTCCAGTTTATAGGACATACTTAGGATCTTTTCAATCCTTATTTACAACTTGGTGAGGTGAAAAATATACAATATTACCTTCACCAGAATGAGTGATCTAATAGAATTAAAACATATTGTAGGAATGAATTGGAACACATGATAATACATATTTGAAATGACCATCATCTAGCTAAACTATTTCAAACCCTACAACACTAAGAGATCTAGTATCACCGCCAACAAATATTTATTTGATGTTGCATCCATTTAGAGAAGAAAAAATGGCTTTATCCTTATCAATATGATAATATGCTCCATAATCAATGGTCCATTCATTATAAGAAGAAGTAAATGATGCATTAAAAAAACTAGAGGTAGAAAGTGTATGTCCATGAGAAGAAGAGTTAGATGAAGAATCAAGATTGATGGTGTGATTCTTCATTGCTACTTACAAGGCTTCCATTTTCTTAAAACACTTAGATTCCACATGACCATATCACCCACAAAAATTTCAATCTCATTTAGTCTTATTACCTTTCGATTTAGTTCCTTTATCACCATTTGGATGTAGGAACTTGCTGAGATGGTTTGGGACCCTTGTTTTTCTTATTGTTGTTAGGGTCTTGCTTCTTTGGATTCTTGGATTTATCCTTCCATTGTGCCACTAAGTATTTATTAGATGTACCTATATTGTGGACTACTCCATGATGCAAGATCTTATCCTGCTCTCCAATCAAAGAATCACAAATAGCTTCAAGTCTAGGTTTTGTATAAGTAGTCCCTAGAGCTTATCTGGTGGAGTGAAAAGTAGATACATAAATAGAATAAGCAGAACTAAGATTAGCAAGAATAAATAAATACATTTATTTTCTAAATTATTTATATTGCATTCTTCAACAAAGAGTCTAAGGGTTTTGAATTTAAATATACAGTTTTGAATGCAATAGAAAACACTTGGATTTAAAACAACCAACTCATTTTCAAACTAGTGACCTCGAATTTCATTGTGGTGACCAAATATGGTTTCCAATTTTGTCCAAGCCACATTGGTATGTCAATTCTTGGAGGTGGAATCATAGGACATTAGATATGGACATCCCTATTAATCCATATGCTTCATATTTTTTACTATCCCATTTTACTTTTTTATCGACATCAGTGGGGGAAGTTTATTTTTCCAAGGTAATCCAGTAAAGTCCCCTACTTCTTAGAACATCCTCCATATAGGATCTCCATGAGAAGTAGCTGGTAGTGGTAAGAATAATTCTTCGGTTAACCTTGAATTGGTGAATGAGTCATTGAGCTAATCTTGGTTTCGGTCAAAGAAAATGTATTTGGTGGCCAATAGTATTTGGTGGCCAATGGTATTTGGTGGCCCATGGTATTTGGTGCCCCATGGTATTGGCCCATGGTATTTGGTGTCCCATGGTATTTGGTGCTCCATGGTATTGGACCAAGGTGTTGCATGTAATGAAGCGTATAAACGGCCTGGAATACTCCATTGTAATGTGGCCAAGGTAATGAAGATCTTCATTGGCTAGTTTTTCCCCTCATGGGGTTTTCCAGGGTAAATGGTCGTGTTCAATGTTGTTGTTGTTGTGGTTATGATTATGGTTTTTCTCTCATTATATGTGTATGCTTGTTTAGATCCTAAGAATTGGTATCTGGGCATGTGCTTGGTGATCCTTGAGGCCGAATTTTTATACCTGATTTTTAATTAATATGTTGTAGGGTGCATGATTGGTGGTACCCGACACTCCAACAATTTTTTGGTTCCTAGTTAGAATGTGATTTTCCATGGGTGCTTAGAAGCATGAAAAAAATCATTGTATCCCTCTTTTGTGTAAATAAGGGATGTGGCATCAAGTTGTGGAATGAACCACTAGGATAGGTATGAGGGTGGTAGGTGTACTTGTATCCTAGCTTGATGTGGAATCAAAGAGGTTGAGTCTTCGATTGAGGGAGGAATGTGAGATGGTTTAATCTCGGTTTTGGGACCAACATTGATGAATGATGTAGCTGAAGAGGATTCCCATAGAACTGGCGGTAGTAGTAGATGAGGACCCATGTAATTCGGTAGATGGATTATTTTTATATGGACGTCAATGACAAGTTTTATGAAGGTTCAAAAAGAGTCATGGAAGATGATGAGCATGGAAAAGTGAGATGATGTAGCAATGGATGGTGTTGGTAAAGTCACCATGAGACACATGAAAAACAAAAAACAAAAATTATTATAATGGAGTTGAAAATTGTATTACATGTAAATGGGTATACGAATATAAGACACGGTTAGGCATGCATACCCACTATTAATTCACTGGTAAAATCATATAGACATAGGTGTTAGTGGGGGGGAATGCAAAGATTCCAAGGTTAAAAAACTTTGAGGGATTTGGTGATTTAATCCAAGTCAAGTTTAAAGGGGGGATTGTTAGGTTAACCTTGACTCGGTGAATGAGTCATTGAGCTAATATTGGTTTGGGTCAAAGAAAATGGTATTTGGTGGCCAATAGTATTTGGTGTCCCATGGTATTTGGTGGCCAATGGTATTTGGTGGCCCATGGTATTTGGTTTCCCATGGTATTTGGTGGCCCATGGTATGGGCCCAAGGTATTGCATGTAATGAAGCCTATAAATGGATTGGCATACTTCATTGTAATGTGGTCGAGGTAATGAATATATTCATTGGTTTGTTTTTCCCCTCATGGGGTTTTCTAGGGTAAATGGTTGTGTTCAATGTTGTTGTTGTTATGGTTATGATTATGGTTGTTCTCTCATTATATGTGTATGCTTGTTTAAATTCTAAGAATAATATCACTTGGACTGGCCATATTATAATATGCAAGTAATATGGATTCAAAATTAAATAAAAAACTAATGGCTTAGATGCAAAGATCTTGAAAAAATAGGTAGTTTAAAAAAATGACACTAAAAATGAACTTCGGATGTCAAAGTTATGCCTTTTTAAAACAAAGGTAGAAAATGAACCAAGGAGCCACGTGGTAGGTAAAGTTTGAACTATATAGTTATGGGTGTTCAATGTAGTGAATAATGGACACCCAACTAACTTTACCTACATGCTCACTTTTACAAATACGTTACTTTTTAAAATAAGTGACCCACTTTTAGAAAACAAGTGGGAAGAACTTTTACAATGAAGTTACTTTATAGGTTAAAGTAATACGTGAAAAAATTCAAAATTTAACAAAAATAAGTTCTTGAACCCATGACCTGTTACTTATAAAAGTTGAGCTTAGGTGCTATACATACCCCAAGAGTCATGCAGATACATCAAATATGCACCTCGATGTCTCACTCTCAAACTTTGGCTTATGCGACATTCATAGAGTTTTTCTCAACCTTTGATCTCTCTTCTTGCTTGACCCCTCTCATCCCATGCCAACACAATCAGTACTATGCACATTAAATCCCATCTCCTTCGAGCCCCATAAATTTATGCATGTCTCTACCATTGACATGTTCACAAGTCAATGATGATAACATCATTTCGATTGATTATGTAACTAACTGATTTCATCTTCCTTCTGCATCCCTTCCACTTTCATGGACGCCTTTATGTGTTAAACCTTCTTCGTAGTTTCTACAATGTCATGCCTGTGAATCTTTATCTTGTGCCTTGCTTTTCCTTCTTTTGTATTAACTTTCCATGCACATCCTATATGGATATTTTGTAATGCTTCCACTTGCACATGCTTTGGCATCTACCTATGTTTGTGCATTGTTACCTTTCATATTCAATTCAATTTTCACACATGCTCACACATTACCTTATTTTGTGCTTGGTTGCACAAATTTCATTTCACTTATGTCACAACCAAACCCTCAATGATAATGGCCATGCTATATACATACAAAGTTGTGACCTTCACATAGTGCCAGATATCATAGTGATGGATCCGCTTTGAGTGATGCAATCACAAATCAAGGTTGCTCAACAATGAATGAATTCATAAAGGAGGAAGTTAAATATGTTGTGGACTATTCCAACACATTTTAGCAATAGGGATCCTAAATATAGGTGCTTAGTTATTTCTAGACTCTTTCATGATGGTAACATGTGCCTTTTTTCCAAAGAAAAACAAACTTATTTTTCTATTTCAAAAACTTGAAATAAAAATATATATTTAACATCCTTATCACTCAATGCCTATTCATAACCATGCATAAAATCAGACCAGTCCTCAAAAGACTTTTTCCACGTCTTCAATCTTGCAGATTTTCAAGTATCCCACCACCAGGTCATGCTTCAATGATCCCGTCTCATGCTTGTCAAGAACCAGCTGAAATTTTAATAATAAAAAATGATAAGAGAATAAGCAAGAAGAATTGCATTGGTCTTGATTTCTTGGACATATGATACTCCCTACAGAAGGGACAAATCCTCCTTTGAGAGCATATTTGCAAATTTATTGAACTCCCAATAAGTATGTGAAATTTATAAATTGTGCTCCTACTTCTAGAATATGCAGCAAAAAATGGGATAAAACCATGTTTGATACATGACTATTCCACATGAGCCAATCAACTACAAACTTGGAGCCCCCCCACACCTATAGGTTATGCACTCCTTGATCCAAATCATATTTCAAAAGGACCCACAATGCATATAATTCATCTCTAGATTTTGCACCTCAGTCCTTTACCTGCATTGACCTTAAAGGTGAAATAATGATTGGATGAGAGATACAATATAGCACCTTCTCCACACATTGTCGACATCACTTGGATGGCTTGGGCACATGTTCCTTATAAAAATAAATTTATACAATCTAAGTTTGGCAAATGTTCCTATAAATTTGAATAAGAACCATCTAAGTTTGATAGGAAATCCTTAGTGTATGACTAGCTATGCATGCACTCTCAACATATATGAAACTTTATATAGACATCCACCAAAACTATCATCTAAGTTATCATCTTGTGTGTGAAACAATAACCAAGGGAATACAATTGTGCATGACCTAATAAAACCTTAGTTCTACTAAACTCAAAACCATACTATCAAAGGACCATTATCAATTTGCCCAATTAGGGATTTAAATAAGTCCATTCATTTTGGGTTAATTCCCCTATCTAATAAGCATGTGCAACTCCTGTATAGAGTCTCTATTTAAAGTCAAAATACTTTAGCATTAAATTTTTTTTTTTTAATTGTTCATCTCTCACTATCATCATCTTGCAAATCCTTACAAATAAAAAGGTCCATTTTATGCTAAAAAAAAACCTCTAAATATTCAATTGTTTGAAAAAGTTCAATGAGAACATCTCAACTTTCCCCATCCCCAAATACAACCAATTCATTGTATGTTTCTCACTCTTCCAAATCCATTAAGTATAAAAACACTATAAAGCTGAAAATCATGGTGAAATCCAATAATGTCTCAAATTTCACACTACCCTCAAACTAGTATTAACATACTTATTGAAAAAATCATGCTAAAAAAAAACTTAGAGTTGGTGCAAGTTAATGATACCCACTTATGACACGTTAGTTGCAATGACATGCTGGAAAAATAGAAATCTTATCATTAAAATGAATTATTAGAGGTACCTAGAAAACTTTTTAGAATTAGGTGTAAAAATATGAAACATAGAAAAATGGATCACCTTCCGGAATATATAACTTTTATTTATGGAAAAGTGGTACAACCACCCCAAAATGTCATTAGTTTAAAATTGGTATGTTATTTTTTCTCTAAAACATAATGCACATGTTTGTGTTGGTCCATCGGTTTGTTATGTAAATTGTCAATTTATGAGGAAAAAAATATGTAGAGGTGTAGGCAACAGACAAATCTTGTGCAAGGCTATTTTTCCAAAATTTTAAAAGTTAATTTTATATTTCTTTTAAATTACGAAAGTCAGTGAAGCCTTAAAATGACATGGTTGAGTGTTGGTCCACCATATCATGGTCTGAACATAATCAATCAACTTTTTTTTTTTTTAGCTTGTAGGTATTCTTGTACTCTTGTGCGGGTTCTTTTCCGTTTTTGAAATATGTAAGCCAATCAAAAGTTATAGGCCAAATAAACGACCTATGTCTTTTCAAAATTTAACATGAGTGCAGTTAAAAATGAATTAAAAATAGAAAACAATAACATATCTATTCATAAAATATATAGTTAGAATCTGCACATAGAGCTCGACAAGTGTGTGCAATTTCATCAATAGTGCCCATGTGGAGCATATGCGGAACTAAGCGTGAAAAACATGAAGTTACATAAATTGTGTGTTCTGCCATAAATCAGATCGAGCCTCAAGGTTTGGTAATCCGAAGCTAATACCAAACCTACAAGGGCACAAAAAACAATTTGAATCCAGGAACGCATGCGCGCACATGTAGAGGCGTGCACGTGCTGCTGTGCGCGCACATGTAGATGCGCGCACGCGTTATAGTGCGCATGCGTTGTGTTTTACACCTTAATTTTATCTATCTCTCCCTAACCCACTCCTCCCCCCTCCCCCTTTCTTCCTATCCACCCAATCCCCCCCTTCTCTTCCACTCTACCCAATCCCTCCTCCCTCCCTCACCCCTCTCTTCTCTCCTTCACCACAAGGGTTAGGAGATATATTATTATACAAAATGACTAACTCGCATTATCCTCATGTACATATAAATTTTCATCCATGTAACCATAAATCAATGACCCCTATATCTCAATCCCCAA
>BSBM01000888.1:1327500-1570000 GCA_027924585.1 Larix kaempferi
GAAACTCAAACCCTAATTCAGGGCTCTCCCTAGTGAACCCGGGAGGACAAAAAGGCAATTTTGAAGGACAAGACCTTGCTGATCTCAAATTCTGAATGTACTAGGCTGATCAGCTCTCCAAGGCGCATCTTTCTATCCTTTCGGAATTTTGAAATTCACATTTTGAATTTTTAGGGTTTCTCTGATAAACCCTAATCCGGGACCAGATCCAGTTTTCAGCACTTCAAGTGGTAAGTTCTAAATCTTTTCTATTTCCATTTGAAGTACTCTTAAAGATGTCTCTTCACACCAAGCTTGAGGATAAGCTTGAAGGGGCTGATAACTTCCGAGCCTGGAAGTATAGGATTGGGTTAATCCTGGAAGAGAATGAGTTGGACTCATATGTGAAAGAAGACATCCCTATCCCAGAGGATGAAGAAGCCAAGGCATTGCACAAGAATAACTTGGTCAAGGCAAAGAGAATCATTGCTGATTCTATCAAAGACCATCTCATAACCCATGTGTCTTCTCTTAAGACACCCAAAGAGATGTTTGAATCTTTAACCAAGCTATTTGAAGGAAAGAACATAAATCGGAAGATGACCCTGCGGAACCAATTGAAAGCAGTGAAGTTCCAGAATGGAGAAACCATTCAATCTTACTTTTCAAGGGTCTCTCAGATCAAGGAACAATTAGAAGCAGTAGATGAAATGGTGGAGAATGGTGAGGTGGTGATGACTACTCTAAATGGCCTACCCAGGTCATGGGATTCCTTTATTCAAGGAATTTGTGCAAGGAAGAAGTTGATCTCCTTCAGTAGACTTCGGGAAGAATGTTCTCAAGAAGAAGCTAGACTTATAGCTCGTGAGGAAAAGATGGGAGGAGAAGACCAAGCTCTTGCAGCTCACACCAAAAGAAGCAAAACCAAGAAGGATCACTCTCACCACAAAAGAACTCATCAAAGGAACAAGAAGGACCTAAGATGCTTTACATGCAATGAGAATGGTCACTATGCTTCAGATTGTCCCAAGAACAAAAGGGATAATAACAACAACTTCAGTAAGAAGAAGAAGGGCAGCAAAAGAAGATTTCATGCTCATGCTGCCGAAGATGATGAACCTCCAAAGAAGAAGGCTAGGGCAGAAAGTGATAGTGATGATGTCTCATCAAGTGAAGAAGAGTATGTTCTGATCTCTGCTCTTACAGGTACCATCTCCCATGGATGTAATGATTGGTTGATTGATAGTGGGGCTTCCAAACACATGACTGGTTTTAAAGAATCCTTTGTGAACCTATCTGAACATGAGTCACCCCATAAGGTGAAACTTGGGGATGATTATCAATACCCAATCAAAGGAAGTGGTGAAGCCTCCTACAACCTAGATTCTGGAAAATCATTAAAGATGAAAGAAGTACTTTATGTACCTGGGCTCAAGAAGAACTTACTCTCCATCTCTGCATTGGATGCAAAAGGTATGAGGGTTGCATTTGTGGATGGCCAAGTACTAATGTGGCCAAAGGGAAAGACCATAGATGATGCAGTAGTGATTGGAGAGCAAGAGGGAGGCTTGTATAAATTGAAGGGACAACCTGAGCATGCCATGGTACATGAATCCATGGAGCCAAGTGAACTTTGGCATAGAAGACTTGCTCACATGCACTATAGGGCACTTCCAATTGCAAGCAAGGCAGTAGAGGGTCTTCCTGAAATCAAGACCAAACATGAAGGTGTTTGCAAAGGATGTGCAAAAGGAAAGAACACTAAGAAGGATTTCCCAAGCAGTGAAAGCAAGGCAAAAGACATTCTGGAAATCATCCACTCAGATGTATGTGGACCCATGTCATCCAGTTCCCTAAGTGGGTATGTTTACTATGTATCATTTATTGATGACTTCTCCAGGAATACTTGGGTATACTTCTTGAAAGGCAAAGATGAGGTGCTTGACAAATTCAAGGAATTCAAAAACTTGATGGAGAATCAAACTGACAAGAAGATCAAAACATTCAGATCCGACAATGGTGGAGAATTCACCTCAAATGACTTCAAGAAACTTTGCAGTGATTCAGGGATTAAGAGGGAGTTGACTGCTCCTTATAATCCTCAACAGAATGGAGTTGCAGAAAGGAAGAACAGAACTATCATGGAAGCAGCAAGGGCAATGTTGCATGATCAAGATCTTCCTATGCATCTATGGGCAGAAGCAGCCAGAACAGCTGTATACGTGCAGAACAGAACACCCCACACGATATTGGACAACAAGACACCAGAAGAGGTCTTTTCTGGTAAGAAACCTGAAGTCAGCCATCTCAGAATATTTGGTTGTCCAGTATATACTCATGTCCCAAAAGAGAAGAGGACTAAACTAGATCCTTCAGGAAAGAAGGGCATCTTTGTGGGTTATAGTGAAAGCTCGAAGGCTTACATAATATACTTTCCAGGATTCAAGAAGATTGATGTCAGCAGGGATGTAACATTTGATGAAAACTCAACATTCATCAAATCAAGGAAGGCACCTACCGAAGTTTATGAAGAACCTAAGGAAACAAGATTTCAGGACACTACCATGACTGAAGCAGTTCCAGAAGTTGTTCGTGAGTTTGAAGATCCACAAGAACCTGTAGATCCACCCCGTGAGGATAACTCTCACAAGAGGAAACCTGTATGGGCTAGAGAGCTCATTCATGATGCAGAAAGATTTGGCATTCCAGAAGAAGAACACAGAGCAAAGAAGAGAACCAGATCACACACCAGTTATGTTGCCTTACTCTGTGACATTATGAACAAAGAGCCTTCCAGTTATGAAGAGGCAGCAGAAAAGAAAGAATGGAAGGATGCTATGGTTAAGGAATACCAATCAATAATGAAGAATGATGTTTGGGATGTTGTCCCAAGACCTAACGAGAAGTCTGTTGTGACTTCCAAGTGGATCTACAAAATCAAGCATGCTGCAGATGGCAGTGTGGAAAAATACAAAGCAAGATTCGTAGCTCGTGGTTTCTCTCAAAAAGAAGGAATAGATTATGAAGAAACCTTTGCACCTGTAGCCAGGTATACTTCCATCAGAACAGTGCTTGCCCTGGCTGCAGCAATGAAATGGAAAATACACCAGATGGATGTCAAGACTGCTTTCCTGAATGGTGTAGTAGAAGAGGAAGTATATGTGGAACAGCCACTCGGTTTTGAAATACATGATAGGGAATCATATGTATGCAGATTGAAGAAAGCCTTATATGGCTTGAAGCAAGCTCCCAGAACCTGGTATGGTAGAATGGACAGTTTCCTATCTAGTTTGGGCTTTACCAAAAGTAAAGCGGATTCCAACCTTTACTACAAGGTTGAGGAAGGGAATCCTGTGATTCTACTACTGTATGTGGATGACCTATTTGTGACAGGAGATGACAGACTGATTGCAGATACTAAAAGGAAGCTTGCAACTGAATTCGACATGAAAGATTTGGGAATGATGCACTATTTCCTAGGTATGGAGGTGTGGCAGAGTGCAGGTGGGATCTTCCTTAGTCAAGGGAAGTACACAGTAGATATCCTGAAGAGATTTGGGATGATGGATTGCAAGGCCATGGCCACACCTATGGCATCGAATCTGAAGCTTCTATGTGATGCTTCATCTGAGCCGGTTGATATCACTATGTATCGTCAGATGATTGGGTCCTTGATGTACCTGACGAACACGAGACCAGACATTTGCTTTGCTGTGAACACATTGAGCCAGTTCCTGACGGATCTGAGGAGTGTTCACCTGGTTGCTGTAAAGCATGTTCTGAGGTACCTAAAGGGTACAGTGGATTATGGGCTCAAGTATGAAGCAAATCAAAAGTTTAACCTACAGGGTTATGTTGATTCAGATTGGGCTGGCAGTGCTACAGATAGGAAGAGCACATCTGGGTGCTGTTTCAATATGGGATCAGGTGTGATCTCTTGGTTTAGCAGGAAGCAGTCCTGTGTAGCACTGAGTACAGCTGAGGCAGAGTATGTTGCAGCCTGTTCAGCTAGTTGTGAGGCAGTATGGCTACGGAAGCTACTGTCTGAGTTATTTGATCTCCCGTTGGAAGCTACTGGTATCTTCTATGATAACCAGAGTTGTGTGAAGCTGTCCGAGAACCTAGTGTTTCATGACAGGTCGAAACACATAGAGATCAAATATCACTATATCAGGGATATGGTGCAGAGAGGAGCTGTGAAGCTTCTGTATGTTGCGACGAACGAGCAGATTGCAGATGTGCTGACAAAGCCACTAGCCAGAGTGAAGTTCGAGTACTTCAGAGAGAGGCTTGGCGTTCTTCAGATCGAGGACACTTCGAGGAAGAAGTGATGGACACATTTGCTGAAGCCATTCCAATCATGTTGGAAGGAGGATCCTTCACATGGCTGTGGATGTAAGCGCTGGATGATGAGCATCAGGATGATGTTGTGGTTTCTTCTTGGATATGATCAGTTGGATCATTTTTATGTATGTACGCATCATGTTGGATGTTGGATATGATCAGTTGGATCATTTTTATGTATGTATGTACGCATCATGTTGGATGCTGGATATGATCAGTTGGATCATTTTTGTATGTATGTACGCATCATGTAGATGCTGGATATGATCAGTTAGATCATGTGTATGTATTTTGTATATGCATCATGTTGGATGCCTGGACCATGTATCTGTATGTGTATCAGGTGGGTACATTGTATGATCAGGTGGATCATGTATGGTGATATGTATCATGTATTTGTATTTGTATCAGGTGGATACATTCATGATCAGAAGGATCATGTATGATGATATGTATCAGGTAGATACTTGGTATGCATCAGGTAGATGCAGTGATGATCAGGATGATCATAGAAGACGAGCTTCAGGATGTTGCTCCAGATGACATGCAGCAGGATGTTGCAGTAATGATCAGGATGATCATAGATGACGAGCTTCAGGATGTTGCTCCAGATGACATGCAGCAGGATGTTGCAGTGATGATGATCAGGATGATCATGGATACATCAGGATGATGTATGGTGAGTATCAGTTTGATACTCTATGGCCGTGGATCAGGTTGTGCAGATGAGCATGTAATAGCTCCCTGGGAGATTTGCAGATGGTCTTTCGAGGTTTTTCCTATGGCATGTAATATCGGTGCCCTGGGACATCTGGCAAATGCTCTTTCGAGGTTTTGCTCTGGGAGGACATGTAATAGCGCCCTGGGAGATCTGCAGATAGTCTTTCGAGGTTTTTCCTATGGCATGTAATAGCGCCCTGGGATATCTGGCAGATGCTCTTGCGAGGTTTTGTCCTATGGCATGTAATAGCGCCCTGGGAGATCCGATAGGTTGGGCTGTGTGCCCGTAATCAGTCCTGGGATGCTCTTGCGAGGTTTTGCCATGACCACATGTAATAGCGCCCTGGGAGATTTCAGGTCGGAGTTGTGTACCCGTAACATCCTGAGATGCTCTTGCGAGGTTTTGTGGTGGACCACATGTAATAGCGCCCTGGGAGATTTCAGGTCGGATTTGTGTACCCGTAACATCCTGAGATGCTCTTGCGAGGTTTTGTGGTGGGGTCACATGTAATAGCACCCTGGGAGATCCTATAGGTAGAGCTGTGTGCTTGTAACAGCCTGGGATGCTCTTTCGAGGTTTTGTGACGCACATAATAAGTCCTGAGGATTCCACAGTATGGCCAGTGATGACGAAGACCTGCAGGTGGTGGGCCTACATCCAGTATGAAAAAGGACTGGCTCTGTAGAACTTCCTATGACGAGTAGAGACAGAGATTGGTTGAGATAGTAGCAGCAGTGACGATGATGATGATGATGATCCAGAGAAGAAGACTTGCCTAGCAGATCTGTGTCGAGAAATACCTTCCTAGTTAAGAGGGAGTGTTGATGTATATGTAACTTCAGAATGTATTTCATCTGTGTATTATATATATATTTATTGTACCCTTATAAGAGATGTGTTATTCCTCTATAAGGAAGTGTCGTCATGTGGATTGACAAGTGTCGCAAGTGTGTGTACTTGCCGATGGGTTATTAGACCACCTTATGGGGTCGGCCCTAATTAATATATAATATAATGTGGATGTATCCAAGTAGACAAGTCGGCCCCAGTAGGTCACTGGGCAAAAAGGTGAGTATAAATAGAGATAGGAGATCTCTATTTTACTCACTCGGAAAAGCAACTATCTCTCTCTCTGAAAAGTGGTGCACTAGTGAGGAGGAGGAGGATCATCTGCTAGGAGACTATCTCAGTATTATTTGGTTGTATTTTGGTTGAGCCATTGCTCTCTCTATCTCTGAGGAAGTTGTGGGGTTTTTCACCTTAGGGTTTTCCCCACGGAAACTCTGTGTCTCTTGTCTCTATGCTTTTGATTCTTGTGATGCTTGTGATGCTTGTCATATTATGATTGTCATGCATTGATATACTGTAGATGTTATTCTCTCAGCAAAGATCCTATAGTATTGTGATTTAATACTAAAAATTTAACAACAACGATGATGATCATGATGAAGATGATGGTGATCAAGCATGCCATTTGGGTTAGCATGATAATTGTACATTTCCTTACTAACCTTCTCTCCGTTTCAAGAATAATTTAATATTCTCTACTAAACAGCGCCAACCACGTGAAGGTGGAAGCTCTTATGGCCCCTCCCCCCCCTCACATCACTCTCAATTCCCCATAACCCGACAAAAATATCTATGTACAAAAAAACTAAGTGTGCTTTTTTTCATACTCTATAACAAGCAATGTTTCTAATTATAACATATAGGAAAATAGAAAAAACACTAAGAAAAAAGTTAATTTATTACATGTACCGGCAATAAAATTAAATATTTCTATCACAATATTAAATCAAAATATATAGAGTAGATATATTACTACATACCTCGTGCACTTCAATGGAATTCATCATCTTCTTCATCCAAGTCATCATCTGTGTCATCTGATCTAGATTCAACATTGTAAGGATTGGCCATATCATCATCATCATTATCATCATCATTGATGTCAGTTATGATCATCATGTCATCGTCGATATCATCTCTATGGACATTATCTGATACATCATATTATTCAACTAATTCTTCGACATATTCTTCTGGAACATGATCATCTAACTCATGTTGATCATGATCATCTTCAACGTTGTCTTCTTCTTCAAGAATGTCTTCATTACCTTCATCTACGTTATACTTTATCGGCCTTCCCCTTGGATCGTGTATCACAACAAATGACCAACCCGCTCTACCTGAAACCTCAAAGTAAAATACCTGTTCACATTGGGTTGGAAGAACATAGGGCTCTATTCCTGGCTCAATCAACCTTGTATTGACCATGGTAAATCCATTATCATGTTCAATAGTTGTTTTATGGGGATCACATTGATTCAATCAACACATGTACCATTTGACAACAAACAGAAATACCTTGGAGGAGTTAAAGTCACACTGAAGAATGTCTTCCAGATACACATAGTATCGATTTTTAGAGAGTTATGGATGTCTATCACTTCTAGAGGAAACATTGGTCACCTGAAACACTGCAGATATCCCACAATATGATGTTTTCTTCGTTTCATCCAACTTTTTGATGCGATATCTACAACCATTGCACCACATATCCTTATGGTGTTTTACCTACAACAAGCCATACAAGAAAAGATTACATAATGATCCAATATTTATGATTAACTAGTGCATGTTTATAATTCCATACAGGGAAACAAAATTAGCGTGTACAGTGACAATATCTTTGAAAAAAAAACATAGTGTGGTTGATTAATATGCTTACCTACTTATCTTTTAAACCATATGCTAAATCGATTTTCGTTTGTTTTATATTGGTATCTCCACTACGATGTGTACCTTTAACCAATGAAGCCACACCTTCCCATGATATTCCATGACCAGATTGTTCACATCATTCAATCCATACCTTCATCTAGTCAAGATTGTTTGCGATGTATAAATCAATTGCATCCCACTCTCGACCAACTATTTGATGACAATAAAATTAAAATTCAATACAAATGTATAGTCACTTAACAAAGTATATTACACTCTAAATTGATGCAAAATATTGAATATAAAAATATAATATGTATGATATATATACATAAAAAAGAAACAATCAAATGTGTTATATTACCTTTCACGTTCCTCGATCTACCTTTGCCCTTCAGGTACTCCCCTTCGAAATATTTATTGGAGTCCGGATCACAAATGTGACGTAAATTGATCTTTGACGCTAATATAGGAAGATATTCACTAATATACAACATGTTTTGGTATACCATATATCCCTCCATCATATAAACCTCAGCATGTGCTCATTGTTTGACCAAAGCCTTCATAAATTTCAAGTGCCTCTCAACCATCCACATGGAACTTGAGTGCGTAGGTCCACACAATTCAATCTCCTCAACTTGGTGTATGAGGCAGTGTTCCCGTGCATTGAAAAATGCCGAAGGTAGATGCTTTTGCGTTTCACACATGAGATGAGGAATTTATCTCCTCCAATACTTTATATCTTCTTTATTGAATTCTTTAGATGACAACCATCTACAAGTGACATGACAACCCAATCAAGAGATTTAAGAAAAAAAATATTATATTTTTTTTTAACAAAGACGGTTGAGCTTATATATTATAAAAAAGAGGAGATAGGACCCAAATACAAAGTGTACGAGTAGGTCGAAACACCAACAATGTTGGCCGGATACTACTCTACAAATGTCATGTCCAAAATGCTACAGAAGAAACCATTATCCACTTATGAGATAGACAGACTAACATACATAAAACAGACTACAAAACGATCGGTGTTTGCTCAATGATAAGCTGCCTATAGGCCCCGACAGAAAATCTAAACATTCTTAACAAAAGATTGCCCGAAAAGACTACCAGAATGTGAATTACTTGTTATTTCACTTTTCTTCCTTGTTAAGCAGCAACAGCTTCAGTTCTACACTTTCACTCATGATGCCTTTGACGTTCTCCTGGATGTCATTTGTGAGGCCTCTAATTACCCTGAGTTGCTCTGTGTCCCGCTGGTCTCCAATTTCCATAGCCACTTCCATGGCTTTCAGCTTGTCTTTAAACAATTGGGTCTCCAATCTAGCTTCCTGTTCCAATTTGGCTAATTGGCTTACCATACTCTTCCATTCTTGATCTAGGTGGATATCAGTGGCCACCCACCTTTCCAACTGGCTCAAAACAGTTTTCTGGCAATTTTGGTATTGTACTATTTTAGCAGTTTTTCGGGTCTTGAACTTCCGGGGCCATTTTGAGGCCCTAAACGACCTTTTTTGGCGATTTGGGGGGCCGAATGATTGCCCTTAACATGAATTTATCCCCAATCAAAAGTTGTAAATCTCGGAAAGACCTTTCCAACGGGATACCGAGCGCCCCAAACGGAGATCGTATGCAAAAGTTACGACCCCGGGAAGTTGATGTACTAACTTACCCAAACGGGGCCCACATGACTTTTGGCGCTTCATCTCCTAGGGTTAGGTTTTTGGATGTCTAGGGTTTTTGACATTCCTATTTATTGTAAAAGGCCTTGAGAGCCTCATTGTAACCATCTTCTTGCGAAATGAGTGCAACTGTCACATCTCTTCTCAAAGATAAGCCGCCACCATTCCAGCAAGCTTGTTTTCCGCTGCATTTTACAGTTTTAGCTTATCCCCTTATTGAATAGAAAACCAGTTTTACTGTATCTCTTTTTTTGTGTGTTAAGAATATAATAATAATCTATATTCATTTCATTCTTCTCATAAAATATGGATCAGTTGTATCAGAGCGGTCTGCTCCTTGTCGTCTTAATGCATGTCCCCAACAAGGTCAGGCTACAAAGAATTGGGTCTCGAGCTTGTTTCTCTTGAGGAAAAAAGATCTCGCATGCCCAAGCGACCTCTCATGGTAGGAGAAAAGAAATATGACGGGACAAGAGATCCTATCAAAATGTTTCTTAAGGAAGCACTCACGCAGCAGAGGAACGAGATGATGGATAGTTTCACGCAAATCCTTCGGTGAATACCAACAAGCAACGCATCTTCCTTGAGCGGAGGTGCCGCCCCCTTCAAGGTACAAATCAACTTCGATATTACTATATTTGAAGGACAAATAGACGCAGATGTTGTAGATAAGTGGTTGAATATACTGGAAGGGTATTTTTCTGTCCATAACTTTTCGAAGAGAGAAAATATTACTTTTGCGCTCCTCGAAGTCGTTCCCCATGTCAAAGATTGGTGGGAAACATTCTGCGAGCAAAAGGACATAGAAGAAGCCTCATTATTTTCAGTCACAACCACCTGGGAATCATTCAGGGATGCTATTAAGGAACAATACTACCCTATTGGAAGTTATGACGACTTGTATACCAAATGGACCACACTGCGACAAGAAAGAGACCAAGCAGTGCCAGAGTTCACAAATATCTTCCATGCCTTGCGCACCAAGCTTGGTATCAAAGATTTAGAGCGACATCTAGTGCTCAAGTATCGCGGTGGTCTGCATAGATACATCTAGACCGAAATAGAATTTTCGGACATCTCTTCCTTGGGCACAGCCTACCGATATGCCGTCGAAATCGAGCAGAAGCTCAAACAAAAGACGCGGCAATTTGGGCCTAGGAACCCCTCATAGAAAAAGACAGGAAAGGGAAGCCCCAACCCACAGAATAAAGGACAGAGAAAATATGGATAGTATCAGGACAACCAGTCCAATCCGCAAGCAAAGAAGGACACCGAAAAGACAAAGAAAGATACCGGGAAGTGGTGCGACTTCCATAAGAGCCGTTGGCATAACACTGCTGATTGCCGCTCAAAGCAGTCGTTGGTGGCTGAAGTTAAAGTGTCTGAATCAGATGCAGGTTCTGACTCTATGTCTGAACTAGAAAGGGGAAGATGGATCATTGACGCGTAACCCAGTGCCACCATTGCTACCACCAAGCTCCAGCTTGATGAACCAAACGAGCCAGAAGAAGGAGAACGCCTCTTCCATTCACAGATGTGGGTAAAAGGAACCCCGTTGCACTTCATTGTTGATAGCAGTAGCCAGAAGAATCTCATCTCAGTAGAGGTCATCAAGCGCCTGGCCCTACTGACAATGCCGCACCCACAACCCTACACCATTGGATGGCTCCATAAAGGAAGCGATCTCCGCATCAGCCAACAGTGTCGACTATCATACGGCATCAAGCCCTTCAAGGACGAGGTATTGTGTGATGTTGCTCCTCTTGAAGTTTTAGATGTTCTTTTGGGCCAACCTTATTTATGGAAACGTCATGCTGTATATGAGTCTAGGCCTCGTAGTGTTATTATTTATTTGAACAAGAAATTGTACAGGATACCTGAGGCAGTCCCTCCTAGTGTTATTTCGTTGATCTCTGCTAAGCAATGCAAGAAGGTCATCTCTCAGACCGGGAAATTTGTCTTCTTTGTGATTCGCTCTCAGAGTGAGAGAAAGATCACAGCCACATCCAGGGCCTCCCCGACCGATCTCTCCACACAACAGAAGCAAGTGGATAAGGTGGTGGAAGGATACTCAGATATCTTCTCCTCTCCTACCAGGGTACCTCTGCATTACCAGGTCAAGCATCCCATCGATCTGACCCCAGGTGCACCGCTACCCAATGGTCCATTCCATCGCCGCTCTCTATTGGAAAACGATGAGATCAAGAGGTAGATCCAAGAATTGCTCCACAAGGGGCACATCCATCCCAGCTCATCACCTTGTGGGAGCCCAATCGTGCTAGTGCAGAAGAAAGATGGGACCTGGCCCTGAATAAAATCACAGTCCGCAACCGGTACCTGATTCCCTGAATCAATGACCTCCTTGATCAGCTTACGGGGGCCAAATACTTCAGTAAGATTGATCTGAAGTCTGGCTACAACTAGGTCCCAATAGAACAGACAGATGTATGGAAGACTACCTTCAAGTCAAAAGAAGGTCTTTTGAATGGCTGGTCATGCCTTTTGGTTTGACAAATGCTCCAACAACTTTTATGAGGATTATGGATGATATCCTATGAGATTTCACCAATACTTTTGAAGTGGTGTATCTGGATGACATCCTCATCTACAGCAAGACTTGGGAGGAACACTTGCAGCATATTCAGCAGGTTCTCCACACCCTGCAGAAGCACAAAATATATGCAAACTTGGAAAAATGCTCATTCGACATGGAAAGGGTCCATTACTTAGGCTACATCGTTGATCGACATGGTATGCATGTGGATCCAGCCAAGATCCAGGTCATCCGTGACTGGCCAGCCCCAACCACACTCACTTAACTTCGGAACTTCTTGGGCCTCATCAATTTCTATTGCGGGTTTGTGCTGGGATTCTCTCATATCGCATGGGCCCTCAGCCATGTGACTAGGGGTGGTGGTAAGGCAAAATTTCTGTGGGGCCCATCCCAACAACAAGCCTTCGATGACTTGAAGAAGCATTTGTGCTCATCGCCGATACTCTCATTACCGGACCTGCAACATCCCCTTGAGATCGAGACAGATGCTTCTGATTATGCTGTGGGCATCGTTCTCACTCAACATGGCCACCCCGTGGCATATCATAGTGAGACACTATCAGATGTTGTCCGTAAGCACCCTACCTATGACAAAGAAATGTAATCCATTGTACAAGCCTGCGGCTAGTGGATACATTACATTCTTGGGAAGGAGATAGTCATCCACACTGATCACAAGCCACTACAGTTCACGCAGACCCAAGGAAAGTTGTGGAATGACCGCCATCAGAAGTGGTCAACATATTTACAGTAGTTCCACCTCAACATCAAATATAAAACAGGGAGTACCAACTAAGTTGCTGACTACCTCAGTCGACCTCCAGTCACGACACTCACCACGATGCTAGAATATTGCAGCCACAAGACCTCTGGATGGCCCCACCTCTACGAGACAGACCCTGAATTCTCCACCACCTATCAAATGTTGGGTGCCAACTTAGTGGTTTCTAATTTCCATCTTCAGGACAGGTTGTTGTGTCGTCTGGGTCATCTCTGCGTTCCATCAAGCGAGCGCACGAAGCTGATTTGGGAAGCTCACTGCAGTAAGGTGGCAAGACACTTTGGCGTCTAAAAGACAGTGGTAGTGCTGAAGAAACATTTCTACTGGTCGAAATGTCGAAAGGATGCCAGAAAGTATATCAGGTCCTGCACCGCTTTCACTATTGCCAAACCGACCACTAAGAAAGAGGGCCTATACACCCCTCTACCTACTCCTGAAAGGCCGTGGGAATCCATCTCAATGGACTATATGTCGGGCCTCCTATCCACCAAGAGGGGAAACGACTATGTTTTTGTAGTTGTTGATCGCTTTTCCAAGATGGCGATTCTAGCTGCTTGCAAGAAGAACATCACAGCAGAAGCCACTGCCAAGCTCTTCTTTGAACGAGTATGGGTACATTTTGGGATCCCACAGACCATTATCTCATACCATGACAGTCGATTCCTCATCTCATTCTGGTCGAGCCTCTGGTCACTACTGGATACCATGCTCACCAAATCCACTTCCTTCCACCCCCAGACAAATGGCCAAATCGAGGTTGTCAACCGGATGGTCGTACATATCCTGTGCATGTACAATTCAACACACCCTCACACATGGGATGAGAGTCTTCCCTATGTCCAACATAGCTACAACCAAGCGCTGCATAGCTCAACTAGCCACAGCCCCTTTCAGGTGGGGTTGGGATCCCAACCATTGGGCCTAATGGATGTTGCACTTCCCCTTGCGACCACCTCGGCCAACTTGTCCCCCGAAGCTGACAAAGCCGCCCGGTTCATTGAATGGATCCAGCATATCCGCTAAGAGGTTCAGGATATTCTACAAAAGTCTAATGCCAAGTACAAGTAGCGCCATGATCAATATCGGGTGCCACATAAGTTTCAGGTGGGAGACAAAGTTTGGTTGCATTTGCAGAAAGAACGCCTTACAGGGCCCCATTGAAATCTTCTCTCACTCTTTTATTGGTCGTACACCATCACCATGGCGGTGGGTGACAATCCTTTTGAGCTCAACATTCCCCCCTTACTTGGTCTGCATCCATTCTTCAACGTGTCTCTCCTTCGGTCATATTTCCCACCATTATTAGACACCTTAGAGATAGCAGAGAAGTTGACACCAACAGAGCTCAACCCTGACTGCCTACAACAAGCATCCAGTGATCATATTGTAGACACACAAATCAAGGGCACTCGACATCAAAGGATCCAACTTTATTGAGTTGTCAAAGCAGGGCAGCTCCTGCACCAAGGCAAGTGGCTCACCTGGGGCCAAATTCAACAAAAATTTCCTCATCTGATGGGGGAACTCAACGCAATGGAGACCATTGCTTCCTAAGGAGGGAGGATTGATCCAGGTGGATATCGGTGGCCACTCACCTTTCCAACTGTCTCAAAATAGTTTTCTGGCAATTTTGGTATTGTACTATTTTGAGCAGTTTTTCAGGTCCTAAACTTCCGGGGCCATTTTGAGGCCCTAAACGACCTTTTTTGGTGATTTGGGGGGGGAAATTGTTTTCCCCAACATACTTTTAGTTATAGTCGAAAGTTGTAAATCTCGGATAGACCTTTCCAACGGGCTATCGAGCGCCCCAAACGGAGATCGTATGCAAAAGTTACGACCCCGGGAAGTTGATGTACTAACTTACCCAAACGGGGCCCACATGACTTTTGGCGCTTCATCTCCTAGGGTTAGGTTTTTGGATGTCTAGGTTTTTTGACATTCTTGTTTATTGTAAAAGGACTTGAGAGCCTCATTGTAACCATCTTCTTGCGAAATGAGTGCAGCCGTCACATCTCTTCTCAGAGATAAGCCGCCACCATTCCAGTAAGCTTGTTTTCCGCTGCATTTTACAGTTTTAGCTTATCCCCTTATTGAATAGAAAACCAGTTTTACTATATATTTGTTATTTTTTGTTAAGCATCTGATAATAATCTGTATTCATTTCATTATGCTCATAAAAACGAGATCAATTCTGCCACCTCAATTCGGAGAATATGCACCTGGGCTTCTAATACTGATACATGGTCATCCAAGACGCTGGTGGAGGCGTCGTAATCCTGCTTAGCTGGAGAATTGAAATGGAGGGTACGTTCCAAGCTCTGTCTTGAAGATCCACCGGAGAAATCACCAAAGGTATGATACCTGTGCTTCTTATGCAGCGATTATGCATCATTCTACACTATACCCTGCGCCTGCTACCAGTGCTGAAGACCATCCATATACCCAGGCCAGGATGGCACACATTTTCAAAAGTCAAGAGACGCACTACCGAGAATTGGTATGGTGATGATGCGAAGGGGATAGCCTAAACCTGCCATCCTTACACTACTTCAAGGAGAATGTAGCTGCGAAACGAGGGCCGAGAATTGGTGCCAATTGTCCTGTTGATTCAAATGGCTGGAGAGACATCGTTTCAAGCTGGCAAAGGGCAGTCCACTCATGTAATTCCCATGTGAATCGATCAGACGAGTGTCCTTTCCTCAAATTCCCCAACTGGGTTTCAAACTATAGCATAAAATTTGATGCAGATCGTAGAACAAAAAGGGTGAAAGCCTGAGCAAGTCCCCTTGTGAGAATAATGGGGCCATGAGAATTTTATGGAATCCAAACATTATTTTTTAGGGAGTAATTTCTAGCAAGAGTGCCTTTGTTGAGGGTAACTCCTTCATTTGCCTTCTTATCTGTATCCTGGTTGTTAGATCTCATTGCATGGTATAAGTTGATGGAATCAAACTCCTTGATGAGGTACTTAAGCAAGCTATGGATCTTAGAAGAGGGGATTTTCTTATTCTTGCTCAGATTCCTAGCCTCCCTAATGACAACCATTGAGTCTCCACACACCACTAGGTTGGTGATGCTCTCTTCTCTAGCGATTTCCAAACCTTTAGTCAGGGCGAGCCATTCCGCATTATTATTCGTGGTTCTCCCAATACCCCAAGAATAATCCTTCATTTCATTTCCAATGGAGTCGTAGAGTACTCCTCCCGCACCTGCCAACCCAAGGTTGCCCTTCGAGGCACCATCAAAGAAAAGAATGTTGCTTCCAATATTTACCTTCCATCTAGTAAGTTCCTCAGCACTCATCCTGAGTTGCCAATCCTGTGCACTATGTTTCTTTTTCTTGACCCAAGGACAGAGGGAGGGATTTGGATTTAAGAAATCCGTTGCCCATATTTTTTCCTCCATAGTGAGGGGCTCCAAATTTATATTGTTAATCCCTTGAGAAAACAAGGCTTCTATCCAGAGGGCTTTCGCCGAAGCAATAACACGAGCAGGGGAAGAGATTACGTCATCGAAGATTTCCCTGTTTCTAGTTGTCAAAATTTTCCAACATATAAACTTGGGGAGAGCTTCCCAGGCTCTTTTGAAGTCTAGCTTATGTAGAAGAGAACCCTTGAAATAATATTTCCAATTGGCAAAGAGGTTTTTCTAGTTTGTTGGGAGAGTCACCACAAAATTTAGATTGAAGAATGCCCTGTGCCAGACCTCTTGAGCAAATTTACATTCCAGAAAGAGATGCTCTACCGTTTCCTCTGAATTTTTGCATAGGATGCATCTTGCAGACCCTTCGAAACCCCTCTTTTTAAGATTGTCAGCAGTTAAAATCATTTTGTGAGCTAAGGTCCACATAAATGCATTGATTTTTGGAAGACTATTCATGCTCTAGACTCAGGCCCATTTTTTATCTTTAATCTTACTATTTGTTTCCAAATACTGATAACCGGCTTTGACCGTGTAAACTCCTATGTTGCCCCATCCTCTTCTATCTTCCATATTCTTGTGCACCGAAATAGCATTATGAAGAAGAGCTAGCAAGGTGTCATAATCCAGCTGAAGGTGACTCGGTATTTCAATAGTGCGCCATCCTACCCATCTGCCTTTCTCTGGCCATTCTAAGAGATTGAAGAGAGTGTTAATGTCCATTATGTCCATCCAGTCTTTAAGAACACTGAAAGTTTGTAGGTAGTTCACAAGGGAGTTTGCAATCCATCCTATCCTGTCAACCCAAATCTTGATCTGCTTACCATTACTGGGATCCAATAGGAGAGATTTTGAACGACAGGGGCATCCTTTTTGCACAAATTCTAGATGGGCATTCCAACTTTGGTCTGGTCAATGTTCTATAAGCACTGCTTTCGATTTCCAGACATATATTTTTTACACGGGACCTCTTTCCATCAAGATTTTCTTCTTGTGACTGTTCTCCATAGAAGCTTTGCTCCCAGTGCTCTATTCATGAGCGAGGGGTCACGGATGCCTATTCCTCCCACATCTTTCGATCTACACACCTTGTCCCAGCTTAAGAGATGGAATTTTTTAGTTCCATTGGTCTTGCCTCCTTCCCACAAAAATTTACAGAGCTATTTGGTTATTTTAAGAATAACACCTTTGGGAGCTAAAGAAATAGAGCTGATATAAATATGATATGCCGAGAGGATTGATTTAGTCAAGACAATTTTTCCTGCCAGATTGAGCCACCTAAAACCCCACGAGGTAATGCCTACTTTCATCTTGTCGATCAGGTCCTGCCAATCCATGGCTTTCTTGTTTCCTTTGAAGATGGGAATGCCAAGATAGATAAAGGAGTTTGAGGTAGGGCATCCTTCGAAACCCAATATCCTGGAGATTCTTACTAGAGTTTCGATAGGGCAGTTCCAAGCGTAGATTTTGGATTTCACTGAGTTGACTTTCCCATCAGATACTTTCAAAAAGATAATTAAGGCATTTTTAAATCTTTCTACAATGATAGCTGAGGCTCCTCCCAACAGAATCGTGTCATCAAGGAACTGGGCATGGTTGACATTACTGATTCCTCTGTCAATATTTAAACCTTTCAGCTCCCCAAGCCTTTGTAGATGAGTGAGCTTCCGACTTAAATATTCCGCTACTAAGAGATAAAGGAAGGGGGATAGAGGACATCCCTGCCTTAGTCCTCTAGTTTCTTGGAAAAAGGGGGTTGGCCTGCCATTGACAAGCGGAGCTATCCAAGGTTTTCTAATGCAGGATTTCACCCATCGAATGAATCTGTTAGAGAAGCCAAATTTCTTCATTATCTCAAATAGAAAGAAATGGTTTACCCTATCAAAGGCATTGGCCATGTCTATCTTTATTGCCATTCCCTGTTGTTTTCTCTCCATACTAGAGTGTATAGCCTCTTGCACTATTATTATATTATCTAAGATTTGACACCCAAAGATGAAGCCTCCTTGAGATTCAGAGATAAGCTTAGACATTATACTTTTCATTCTGGTGGAATCGATCTTAGTGAGAATCTTGTATGAGGTGTTACAAAGGGAAATCAGTCCGAATCTGGCAATGGATATAGGATTGTTATCTTTTGGAATGAACGACAAAAATGAAGAGTTGGTTTCCCCCCCAATTTTGTCTTTCTTGCTCGTCCAGTTAAGCATTCTTTTCAGATCATCTTTGATAATGTCCCAGGCCGCTCGGTAGAAGTTGATAGTAAAACCGTCCGACCCAGGGGCTTTGTCCAGTTGTAGAGACCAAACAAATTCCTTAATTTCATTTTCATGAATAGGTTTATCGAGCTCATAATTATCAGTAACAGAGATGATAGAGGGAATACCTGTTAGCAGATTGTCTTGGGAGACAAGATCAGTTTCATTGCTATCGGTGTAGAGGTGTTGAAAATGCTTGAAGGCATGTGACTGAAGTGCATCCTGACCTTCAATGCGATTTCCTTTCCTATCATTCAATTCTTTGATTGTATTGAAGATGAGTCTAACCTTGGTTTGCTTATGAAAATATTTGGTGTTGCCATCTCCTCCTTTTAACCAAAGTTGTCGGATTTGAGTCTCCACATCTCCTGTTCCTGTCTTGCCGCGCTAAGAATTCTAAGATTGAGATCTTTTTCTTGGGTAAGAGTTGTATTGGATATCTCACTAGTCTCCATTTTTCCTTGCAACAAGGTAAGTTCAGATTCTAGGAGTCGCTTGGTGGAAATTGGGTTCTTAAAATTCGCTTTAACCCATGTTTTTAAAGCAGCTTAGACCGCCCGGATCTTGCACTCCCAAATATAACTAGAAGACCCATGAAAGGTCTTGGACCAGGTGGTATGGATTATAGTTAAGAGAATCGGATCACGAAGCCAAAGAGGATTAAACCTGAACTGGATGGGTCCCAAATCTTTAGGAACATAGATCTTTAGACTGATGGGTTTGTGATCTGATGTAGCAGATGGGAGGGCTTTAGCTGCTAGAATATAGTTTTTCAGGAGGAAGGAAGAACTAACCAAGAGCCTGTCAATCTTTGTAGCAATGTGACCAATCCCTACTCTATGATTTCTCTAAGTAAACTTGCCATTTTTCATTTCCATGTCCAAAAGATCAAACTCAGATATTAAATCCTCCGTGTTTTCACCAAAGGGATCTCTGACCCTTGACCCACCACATTTTTCCTGCTGGTTTCTAGTAGTATTGAAATCCCCTGCAATAATTACCTCTTGCCCCTGCAAGTCATTTTTGACGTTTGAAAGGTCTTTCTAGAACTTCTTCTTATCCTTGTAGTGAGTTGGAACATAGACGTTACAGATGTAGGTGGAACTTTGATTGTTCTTATTTTGGATCTCAAGAAGGAGCTAATGTTGATTTTCTTGGGATGACTTGATAATGAAATTTTTAGAGAGGAAGGTAGCAATCCCCCCTGACGCTCCTCTAGAATTGATGGTGTGACCATGGCTATTTTTCCAAAAATGGCGTGAAAGCGCAACAACCTCCACACCCTGCATTTTTGTCTCTTGGAGAAGTACTAAGTCTGGTTTTTCAGTATTAATTAGATCTCTCAGTGTATCAACTTTACTAAACCACCTAGACCCCTACAATTCCAGGACACAAGTTTCATCATTTCTTACTGGAGTGTGACCCTGCCTGAGGTTTTCCTTCTAGTCTGGGTCCTCCCTGACTTCGATTTTGTTGGAGCAGCTTGGTATCTTCTATGCATTTCTGTCTTCCTATATCTAGATCCCTCTCCACTTCCTGCTCACGAAGTTGTCTTAGCATTTTTCTTCCTCTCGTGTTAGGGACATCTAGCAAATCCAATGGATCTTGGGATGAGGAAGGTTTTGGAGAGGAGACTGGTTTTCTTTGTTTGACCCTATCTTCCCAGGTACTCCCTGGGGTTAACTTTCCAATCATTTCAACATCTAATGAATCCGAGAGGGGAGTTGCAGATAGGTCTATTGGATTGATTGCTTCATCATCTCCATGGTCAATTTCTTCATTTTCTAAAGGAGGAATTTCTCCCTCTTCCATAGCCAGGGCATGAAATTTATTTTTGGAGATCCCATCGGTTTGCATTTCTTGTTTTTCCTTATGTTTTTCTTGCTGTGGTCTGGTTGGGGCCGAGGCTGACTGGACATTCTTCCTTCCTCTTTTGGATGGATTCCATCCTTCTTCTTGGTTATGTTCTATAGGTTCGGATATATTTTTTGGGCAATTTTTAACAAAATGGCCATACTCATGGCATTTTTTACATTTGAAAAGAAGTTGTTCACAATCAACTTTCTGGAGGTGTTCCCAACCCTCGATTTGAAGATTGACAACTTCTGCAAGCCCTTTTTCTAGATCCACTTCAACACAAATACGAGCACAGGAGAAGAAGGGCCCTTTAGGATCAGCTTTATCAATATACGAGCCCAGGGAATTCCCGATTGCCTACAAAGTCTCGTCATTCCAACAGTGGAGAGGGAGATGGGGGAGACGAACCCAAACTGGGACTGTGAATGGAACGTCTTTTTTAGGGTTGAAGGATAGAATCCATCAATTTAGGTAAAGGTTGTGGGTGCCTAGGAAGTAGGGGCCACTTCGAAAGATTAGATCTCGATTTGCCTTGTGTTCAAAGAGAAAAGTAAAAACTCCTTACCACAGAAGCAATGTTGCAAGCCCCCGGAGATGAGGGGCATCCAATTTTTGTGAACCCAAGCTTCCATAGTTTTAGGTGAAGGCCAAATACCTGTAAAATGACCAATCAGGCCTCGCTCGCTCAGAGCTAGGGCTTTCAGATGGGAAGCTGCCGGCGTGATCTAGATCTTAGGAGCTTCGGTTCGCTTAACGAAGTCGCCAAAGGAAGGAGCAACTGAAGACAGTGGCGGAGAGGCTACGACCAATGCTCGAAAAGCCGCATCGAGGCGACATCATTTCTCTTCAGGGATAGAATCAATAGGAGGATCCATTTGGATCCACACGAGGGAGGACCCAGAGCAGCACATAGGCCGAGAACCCTAGGAGCACGCAACATCCATCCCGTTCAGCAAAAAAATAAATCGGTTTCTATTTGAACTTGTCAATTTTTTCATTTTAACTTTATATTTTATTATCGAAAAAAAATATTATATTACATAACATGAATTAGAGAAAAAAAATCAAATATAAGTTCTACGATGAATTAAACAACACTAAGTGCATGCAAAAAATCTTTACTTACCTCATGTATTTCCTAAGATTATATATTACTTGTTTGACATTGTTGTCGAAGTTGTCCATGAAAGAGAGAGGTAGAACATACTTTAAAAAGATGCAAATCGTTTCATTTTCTAAACAAAGAGTAGACAAACAAAAATACCAACCATATTCACTGGAATAGAAAAATAAAAATTAAATACATACCATAATAATTACCTTCATGAAGACATGCCAATCGTGCATTTTCACCCCCACAAAATCACCTTTCTTTGTTATGATATTCTTCATGTTCCCACAAAATCCGGCAGGAAATTTATTTTTTCGCATGACTTCTTTTACAAAATTACTTTGTTGGTCCGTTAACATCCATGGAAGTGAGTTTATATTAATTTGATCTTCGTTGCTATGAAATTGAATGACGTCTTTCATTGCATGGTTTCTATCATGAATGTCTTTGCAAATTTTTACAATTTTTTCTTTCTCACTCCTTCCATCCAATATTCGCCATAATGTTTCAATCACATTCTTTTCGATATGCATTGTATCAAACATATGATCAATTTTTAGGTGTTTATAGTAGGGAAACCTACTAAATTGTCTAGGATAACTTTTCATTCCTCATGGAATCCCATTGATGCCTTCATGATCACATGAACGACAATCATGAATAGTAGTTTATAAAGAAATTACAAAAATCAATGTCAATTATAGTAAACAACACACAATAAAAAAAATACAATATAACATTTCATATTCAATGATTCATACGTACCTTGACAATTTCTATTATATTGCAACTTCCATAGGTGAGGTGTCATTCTCTGCGGTTTTAATGCATTCTCTTGCTTTCCATTGAACATATGTTTTTCGATAGTTTGATACCTGTGATTCTTAGAGAGGAAGTGCCTATACACATCAAACACCTCCTTTCCTAAGCTTTTTGAATGACGAGATTTGATCTTAGGACCACAAACTGGACATGCAAATTTCCCCTTTGTCTAAAGACCTACATAAAGAGATGGAATATCTATGTCAATTATAATTATATACAAAATGACTGGATTATTTAGAAAAACATGCGTGCGTAGTATATTAAATAGTTCATAAAATTAAATGCAAATAAAGTGGAACTTATAATTACATACCGCAAAAATGGGTTAACCCTGGGGCATCATATATTGTCCATACAAGCATTTCATGGAATTGAAATTTCCTTTGTCCTGTTGGTCTAGATATGTCATACATTAATGATGCCATTCCATAACTTTCGTAGCTCATCAATAAGAGGTTTGATATATACATTCATACCTTTGACTTGGTACTTACCTAATTGATTTGCACATATAAAAAATATAATTATGATACGTACCATTTAGATATATAAATCATATTGCACAAGATAAAAACAATAAATATATATATGACATTATGCGACAAAATACGACAAATGAGATGCCACTACATTAAAAAAAAGAATTGTAGACACAATATACCTGGAACAGTCATCGATAACATTATGTGCTCCCTCTTTATTGATAGCCATGGAGGAATGTTATTGTTGATAACCAAAAATAGGCCGTACCGAGTAAATGGATCTCATCTCCGCAAATGGATTGACACCATCTGCTACCAAATAAATCCTAAGATTACGAGGTTCTTCTTTAAAGTGAGGCCATTTTTCCTCCATATCTCTAAATGCAAACCCATCTGCAGGCATTCGAATAATGTCGTCTTGAATTCTGTTCCATGCCATTTTTTCTGCTATGTTTTTTCACCTGAATAGTCGTTGCAAACGTGGAATAATGAGAATATAATGAAGAA
Organism: Larix kaempferi; assembly: GCA_027924585.1. Classification (NCBI taxonomy): domain Eukaryota; kingdom Viridiplantae; phylum Streptophyta; class Pinopsida; order Pinales; family Pinaceae; genus Larix; species Larix kaempferi. The sequence continues at coordinate 1,350,758 of BSBM01000888.1, forward strand.
CCTTGTCAGGCACCTTTTTTGTTACTTCCTCTGTTCGATATCTACTGATATGACATTTCGAACATTTTGTTGCAAATTCATGCTAATTATTATATAGAACATGGTCATCGGGGCATGCATGAATTGCTTCATACTGCATTCCAATTTCTTTCATGATGGTAGATAAATCTCGATATGTGTGAGGTAAAATATTTGATGGTGGTAACAAATATTCACCTATCATGCTACAACAAATTAAAATAAAAATCTAGTTAATACAATATAGAAATAATATTAATGAAACACATTTCATCCGTATTAATTTGACTTATGAATTAACAATAAATTATTAGACGATCATATATATTATGTGACGGAATATATTACATACCTTAACATCCGTGTGACTGATATGTTTGAAATACGATTCATAACTTTCAAGTTCATTATCAACAATATAGCAGAGAGAATATTTGTGTTGGAGCCCTCATAAAGGGGTTCGTACGCCTTCTCAATAAGAGTTAAATCATGAATATCATCAAAATGATCATCATCATCATCATCCATTCTAACATTAAATGAATCATGGATCAAAGTATTTGTACCATCATCTTCAACTATGTTATCAGTATGATCATCTTCTTCAATATGATCATTAACTTGTTCTCCATTATTCATAGCTCCATGTTCCTCTGGTGCTTGTTCCGAAATCACTTCCTCCAAACGATATGCCGTAGGATGTATTTCCTTTATAATTACATGAAATGATCAATAGATAAAAGTTAATATAAGAAATATTAAAATAATACATACATTTACAAAAGAAATCAAAATAAAAACATATATAATGCAAAACTTACAAATGGATGATATTCATGTCCCCCCTCAGCGTGTCTATGTTCCCTACAATGTTTTTTGGCTGTTGAGATATTTATTCTTCTCCTCTTAAATCCCCTGCATTGACTACATGGACAATAACATTTCCCATCACCCCTTCTTTTCACTCTATCCCACAATCTAGCAAGCAATTGTCGATTTTGTTCGTCTTGATCAGGAATATTGTTATTTGACATTTTCTTGTAAAGAGATTGAATGAAGATTATCGATCTTAGAAAATCAATCTCCACACTTCACTCACTTTAATAAAAAAACAATAGAAATAATGAAAAATAGTCCGCTGAATAAAAAAACATCCCCAAACTGTCGCTTGTATAGCAAACATGTCGAAATGTTTCGAAATTTATAGATTTTAAAATATAACCTTTCGTCGGATATATGATGAATTGAGCATAGTTACTGTTGGAGAATAGATGTCGGATATCTGAATCCTAGGACATGATATACTGTCAGATATCTGACATCCTCGGGCATGATATAATGTTGGATATCCGATGACACTGGTCACTATTTACTCTGTAGACTAAATGAAACCAAGATAACACCTGCCCTGCTATGCTCTAACTGCGCTTTCCTTTCCTTTCCAAGTGAAATTGGGAAGCCACAAATAGGGATAACATTTAACTAACAAATCCAAACCAGCAAAACATGGAAAAAGTAAAAAATAATGGAAACTCTATCAAACAACATTGGGAATCGGACTTAGAGCATCCCCAAAGAAATAAGATTTAATTGTTATCATAATATGATTCTGATAGTGAGTGTACACCAGTCTCATAATATCTGCGCCTCCAATATACAATCTGTTTTCATGATGCAAATATCCTGTCACAATTTTCATCCGATGACCGACCCTCTTTTTTAACTTTAATCTCCATGCAACTTATAAAATACTTGCCAATTGCCATGATCTAAAATTAGTATGTAGTATGATCTTACAAATCCATTACAAAACATAATACAGAAACGAAATGAATGTCAATGATGTTATTGCATTATCTCAAACCCGAGCACCCGACGGCCAAGAAACATAATCAAATATTATCTTAATCATAATTCATCACAACAAACTCATCAACGTGTGTGCATCCAAATGGTCATAAGTGTGTACAACAATTTCATCATGTTTGTGCCTCCAAACAGTCACAATCAAAACATCTCTTTCGATAACAAACTTATATTTAGGTGCGCATCCAAATGGTGATAAGTGTGTACAACAATTTCATCATCTCTGTGCATCCAAATGGTCACAATCACAATGTCTCTTTCGATCAGTTTCGACTCCCAAGTCCCTACATAGCTTGTCACTATTTTGGACGGCGATTTTCCTTCCTTCATTTTAATACTATACAATTTACAAGTAGTTTCTAAGTGCTAAGTTTCCATGGTTATAAACAACTGTGCAACATATTTTCAACATAAATGGACTATATTTCTCTTGTTCAATTGTGCTTATGTAAAGACCAGTATGCAAACACAACACGCTTTCACACGTTGGGAAAATATCATTGTCCTCGAGCATAAACTTTACGTTAATATGTTTAACTTTACGTTAATAGTGTAGCTTTCAACAAGGAAGAGTTGCGTTGGTTATGCATGTCAGGGTTATGTTGGATGGAAGGGTTTTAGTACGTTCTTGGAAAGTGCATTAGATAAAACAAGATTTGAAAAATATTATATATATATATTTTAATATTTTCAACAGACACCGTCAGATATCTGACATCCTCGGTTATAAATATAATGTTGGATATCCAACATTCTCGAGCATAATATGATGTTAGATATCCTACATCCTCGGTAATAATATATGGTCGGATATCCGACATCCTCGGGCATAATATTATGTCGGATAGCCGACAACACTGGTCATTATTCAACAGACATCATCAGATATCTGAAGGCCGTCGGATATCTGACGTCCCTTTCTATCAATTTAAAAAAAATCATCAAATTTTGTAATTTTGAAGGTGAAATTTGACGACACAGTCCTTTTCGTCGGATGTCGTCGGTTTTTCTCATCCGATTTTGGGTTCAAATTCTGTAGTGCATTATTATATTCTTCAATTCAACGTCCTCTAGATTCTCCTTGGTCTCCAGTTGTTCTTTCAAGATTGCATTTTGGGCGTATTCCTTTGAGCACTCTCTTAACTTCCTCACACTACTGCTCAGCTAGTTTCGTTACAACTATTGTAGATTGTGGTTCTTCCCATGTAATGAGATACAGATTCTCTACTATTCTTTCTATGTATGTACATGCATCCACTTATGTTGCATGCATCTTCTATAGCCCATTGTATCTGTGACTCAAGTCTAGATGGAGCATTCCCATATCTTGTATCAAGAAAACCATATAGTCCTTAAGTTATTCGAATGGTACTTATGATAAGTTAACTTGAAACCCGATACATTTTGTACTATGGATGTAGAAGCTTTTGGTTCCTTAACTGAAACAACACAATGGTCGATACTCAACAATCCCTATTACGCATCATCCTTGTTTGTTGTTAAGTGTCCTACATCAATTCTCAGTGGCCATGTCTTCAACTTCCATACTGGAGCCTCCTTGGCTTGAGTTGGCTAACTACAATCTACTTTTAAGCTTGACAAGCTTCTTGTTCGAATCCAAGTGAAGTACCTATTGTGAGTCGAGGTTGACTTCCGTTGTACTTATTATATTTTGGAGTGCTAACTATTGTCTTGCCTCCCTTGTCTTCTCAGTGAAGGGTTGCATCTACTCTCTCTGCCCCTTTGGTAAGAAGTTGTGGTCTGGAGACATGCCTTCATCGTGTTCCTTCTCTTGACACTAGTACATTTGGGCCATTTTTGTGATGAAATTTGTGACAAAACGTCCCAAATTTCATCATATAAAGGTTGTTGTAAGGCCAAGGAAGTTTTGACATTCGCCTTAATACTGATGAACATTTGTCTTAAGATCAACGAAAGTTGGGAAGTCGGGATTCCAATGTCAAATGTTCAACGTTTTTCTCACAACCTAATTTCGATGAAATTTCATCAAAACTTCAGACATTTCATCAAAAAAGGACACAAATGTACATGTGTGATGAGGATCTTCGTGTTTGTGTGCATCTTTCATGTCTTGCTCCTCTTTCCCCTTAGTATCTAAGGTCATAATGACATTGCCCCTATGCTTATTCTTCTGAAGTATGGTGCTTCCTAACATTCTTTCATGGTATTTCTTCTTCCTCCTTTATTGTAGCCTAGTTCAACCGTGCACCATAGTGCCTTTCAAGTTAGTCTTCTTTTTATTTTTCTCCCCATTAAGCGTGTCCAAAATCTCAACATCAGAGTAAATTAGAAGTTGGTACTCTTGTGGCCAATCCTCCATCTGATCCTTAATCTATTCTTAATTAATGCATAATTACATAATCTATTTCCTGTCATCGAGCTTCTTGTGCAGTGAGATAAACATGTTTTGTGCATCCACGATAAAGCATACCACATACTCATACTTTTCTATCAATTAGGAGGGAATCCGGTATAATTCAACAATAACTTGAATCATGTATGTGTACCGATTTTGGAATGTGATACCTATTGAGTTATGCATTTTCCTATTACTGGTGGTATTCCATACACTAAAATTTGGTGCTAGGAACTCCTCAGACATCTCGGTGTCAAACTATGGCCACTCAGGTAGCTTCCAAACATTCATTGCATTAATGAGAAGGACCCAACATAAATGAAAATATTTGTTGATATCTTATGCGTCTAATCAATCCTTGATGAAACCTTACAACAAATATCTTACCCAATTCATTCTGGTATTCATTCTAGTGCCTTGGGTACATCTATCTGTAGTGAACAACATGCCCTCTAGGCACTCATCCTTCTAGCAATTGCGCAACACCTTCCCTGTTAGCACCTGTGTGGCAAACTGAAAGTCATGTTTCTTGATGATAGGGATGACTGTGCATCTAGTACCTCTATGTGTACCATATTTTGGTTAGTCCTCAGCTTCCCGAAAATTGCTCATTCTGATTGCTTCTCCAGGGTCTTCAACTTCGTTCAATAGGCCACTTAATTTTCGCATTAGGGCTTCATCAATAACTTAGTGCTGATCCAACCATAGGAAATCTCCATGGATCCTGCTCAGCAAAATGCTGATGCACCATAGGATAATAAAGTCTTTCCCAAAATATGGAACTTCTAACATTGACAAAATTCCAGAGTGGAACAGCTTCCTTGCCCACTTCTTCACGATGAAGGACTCTAAACTATCAATGTCCTGCAGAACCACCACATACTCAAATAGGTGAAGAGTGGGAAACGATGTCTCATCCTGGAAATTGAAATCCATAAAAATCATCACCGACACTTTGCCCAACAATTATCCTCATATGTCTATTCTAGTGTCCATCTCAACAATGGGAATCTCTAATGGCTTCATAGCCTTGGCCTTCATTCTCGTTTTTGGCACTGTGGAGGTCGACATATTGACTAGATCTTTGAATTCCTCCATGCGTGTCTCTACAACTTTATTCACACTTGAATTTGCAACTCTTAAGCCATGATCTTGACAAGCACTTTGCATATATCTTGGAAACCTCTCTGCACTCAGCTCGAGACTCTCTCTGCACTTAGCTCAACACTCTCTTTGCACTCAGCTCGACACTCTCTTTGCACTCAACTAGACACTCTCTCTTGATTCCAAATAACCTTATTCTACGGGCGCTACTAACTTTAAACCCAATGCATAGCTTTGATGATATCTTCTATCATAATTATCGATGTGTTCCATGTGATATAGGGAATCCACATTTCGCACTATAATCCCTTTATGCTATGATACATAATTGCTTGAACTCACCATTCGCTAATCCTTTGCAATGATTGTTGATGTATATGTAACTTCGGAATGTATTTCATCTGTATATTATATATATATTTATTGTACCCTTATAAGAGATGTGTTATTCCTCTATAAGGAAGTGTCGTCATGTGGATTGACAAGTGTCGCAAGTGTGTGTACTTTCCGATGGGTTATTAGACCACCTTATGGGGTCGGCCCTGATTAATATATAATATAATTTGGGTGTATCTAAGTAGACAAGTCGGCCCCAGTAGGTCACTGGGAAAAAAGGTGAGTATAAATAGAGATAGGAGATCTCTATTTTACTCACTCGGAAAAAGTAACTCACTCTCTCTCTGGAAAGTGGCGCACTAGTGAGGAGGAGGAGGATCATCTGCTAGGAGACTATCTCAGTGTTATTTGGTTGTATTTTGGTTGAGCCATTGCTCTCTCTATCTCTGAGGAAGTTGTGGGGTTTTTCACCTTAGGGTTTTCCCCACGGAAACTCTGTGTCTCTTGTCTCTATGCTTTTGTTTCTTGTGATGCTTGTGATGCTTGTCATATTATGATTGTCATGCATTGATATACTGTAGATGTTATTCTCTCAGCAAAGATCCTAGAGTATAATGAATTAATGCTCAAAAATTAACATGGTATCAGAGCTTAACTGAGAAGAAGACATTTTGCAGTGACGGAAGCTTGTATTCCTTGTTTATTGGGTTTCTCTCCACATATTTTTGAAATTCAGTATAGTAGATTGGATCTACTCATCAAGGCGCATCTATCTGTCCAATCAGAATTCAGTTCCAAGCATTTTCAGATTTGGCCCTAAAAATTAGGGTTTCCACAAAAATAGGAATTTCTGGAAACTGAAGGCACAGCTGGAAGCTCCTCGCAAAAATTGAAGGTTAGAGCTTTGGATCGAGATTTTTGGCTGGGTAGATCTTCGGGAAACTCAAACCGTAATTCAGGGCTCTCCGAGTGAACCCGGGAGGACAAAAAGGCAATTTTGAGGGGCAAGACTTTGCTGATCTCAAATTCTGAATGTACTAGGCTGATCAGCTCTCCAAGGCGCATCTTTCTATCCTTTCAAAATTTTGAAATTCACATTTTGAATTTTTAGGGTTTCTCTGACAAACCCTAATCCGGGACCAGATCCAGTTTTCAGCACTTCAAGTGGTAAGTCCTAAACCTTTTCTATTTCCATTTGAAGTACTCTTAAAGATGTCTCTTCACACCAAGCTTGAGGATAAGCTTGAAGGGACCGATAACTTCCGAGCCTGGAAGTATAGGATTGGACTAATCCTGGAAGAGAATGAGTTGGACTCATATGTGAAAGAAGACATCCCTATCCCAGATGATGAAGAGGCCAAGGCATTGCACAAGAAGAACTTGGTCAAGGCAAAGAGAATCATTGTTGATTCTATCAAAGACCATCTCATACCCCATGTGTCTTCTCTCCAGACACCCAAGGAGATGTTTGAATCCTTGACCAAGCTATTTGAAGGAAAGAACATAAATCGGAAGATGACCCTGCGGAACCAATTGAAAGCAGTAAAGTTTCAGAATGGAGAAACCATTCAATCTTATTTTTCAAGGGTCTCCCAGATCAAGGAACAACTAGAAGCAGTGGATGAAATGGTGGAGAATGGTGAAGTGGTGATGACCACTCTAAATGGCCTACCCAGGTCATGGGATTCTTTTATTCAAGGAATTTGTGCAAGGAAGAAGTTGATCTCCTTCAACAAACTGAGGGAAGAATGCTCTCAAGAAGAAGCTAGGCTTAAAGCTCGTGAGGAAAAGATGGGAGGAGAAGATCAAGCGCTTGCAGCTCACACCAAAAGAAGCAAAACCAAGAAGGATCACTCTCACCACAAAAGATCTCATCAAAGGAGTAAGAAGGACCTAAGATGCTTTACATGCAATGAGAAGGGTCACTATGCTTCAGATTGTCACAAGAACAAAAGGGATAATAACAACAACTTCAGTAAGAAGAAGAAGGGAAGCAAAAGAAGATTTCATGCTCATGCTGCCGAAGATGATGAACCCCCAAAGAAGAAGGCTAGGGCAGAAAGTGATAGTGATGATGTCTCATCAAGTGAAGAAGAGTATGTTCTGATCTCTGCTCTCACAGGTACAATCTCCCATGGTTGTAATGATTGGTTAATTGATAGTGGGGCATCCAAACACATGACTGGATTCAAAGAATCTTTTGTGAACCTATCTGAACATGAATCACCCCATAAGGTGAAACTTGGGGATGATTATCAATACCCAATCAAAGTAAGTGGTGAAGCCTCCTACAACCTAGATTCTGGAAAATCTCTGAAGATGAAGGAAGTCCTCTATGTACCTGGGCTCAAGAAGAACTTACTCTCCATCTCTGCATTGGATGCAAAAGGTATGAGGGTTGCATTTGTAGATGGCCAAGTCCTGATGTGGCCAAAGGGAAAGACAATAGATGATGCAGTAGTGATTGGAGAGCAAGAGGGAGGACTGTATAAATTGAAGGGACAACCTTGAACATGCCATGATGCATGAATCCATGGAGCCAATTGAACTTTGGCATAGAAGACTTGCTCATATGCACTATAGGGCACTTCCAATTGCAAGCAAGGCAGTAGAGGGTCTTCCTGAAATCAAGACCAAACATGAAGGTGTTTGCAAAGGATGTGCAAAAGGTAAGAACACTAAGAAGGCTTTCCCAAGCAATGAAAGCAAGGAAAAAGACATTCTAGAAATCATCCACTCAGATGTATGTGGCCCTATGTCTTCCAGTTCCCTGAGTGGGTATGTTTACTATGTATCATTTATTGATGACTTCTCCAGGAAGACTTGGGTATACTTCTTGAAGGGCAAAGATGAGGTGCTTGATAAATTCAAGGAATTCAAAACCTTGATGGAGAATCAAACTGACAAGAAGATCAAAACATTCAGATCCGACAATGGTGGAGAATTCACCTCAAATGACTTCAAGAAGCTTTGCATTGATTCAGGGATTAAGAGGGAGTTGACTGGTCCTTATAATCCTCAACAGAATGGAGTTGCAGAAAGGAAGAACAGAACTATCATGGAAGCAGCAAGGGCAATGTTGCATGACCAAGATCTTCCTATGCATCTATGGGCAGAAGCAACTACAATAGCTGTATATGTGCAGAACAGAACACCCCACAAGATATTGGACAACAAGACACTAGAAGACGTCTTTTCTGGTAAGAAACCTGAAGTCAGCCATCTCAGAATATTTTGTTGTCCAGTATATACTCATGTCCCAAAAGAGAAGAGGACTAAACTAGATCCTTCAGGAAAGAAGGGCATCTTTGTGGGTTATAGTGAAAGCTCAAAGGCTTACAGAATATACTTTCCAGGGTTCAAGAAAATTGATGTTAGTAGGGATGTAACATTTGATGAAGACTCAGCATTCATCAAATCAAGAAAGGCACCTACCGAAGGTTATGAAGAACCTAAGGAAACAAGATTTCAGGACACTACCATGACTGAAGCAGTTCCAGAAACTATTCGAGAGTTTGAAGATCCACAAGAACTTGTAGATCCACCCCGTGAGGATAACTCTCACAAGAGGAAACCTGTATGGGCTAGAGAGCTCATTCATGATGCAGAAAGATTTGGCATTCCAGAAGAAGAACACAGAGCAAAGAAGAGAACCAGATCACACACCAGTTATGTTGCTTTACTCTGTGACATTATGAACAAAGAGCCTTCCAGTTATGAAGAGGCAGCAGAAAAGAAAGAATGGAAGGATGCTATGGTTGAGGAATACCAATCAATAATGAAGAATGATGTTTGGGATGTTGTCCCAAGACCTAAAGAGAAGTCTGTTGTGACTTCCAAGTGGATCTACAAAATCAAGCATGCTGCAGATGGCAGTGTAGAAAAATACAAAGCAAGATTCGTAGCTCGTGGTTTCTCTTAGAAAGAAGGAATAGATTATGAAGAAACCTTTGCACCTGTAGCCAAGTACACTTCCATCAGAACAGTTCTTTCCCTGGCTGCAGCAATGAAATGGAAAATACACCAGATGGATGTCAAGACTGCTTTCCTGAATGGTGTAGTAGAAGAGGAAGTATATGTGGAACAGCCACTCGGTTTTGAAATACATGACAGGGAATCATATGTATGCAGATTGAAGAAAGCCTTATATGGCTTGAAGCAAGCTCCCAGAACCTGGTATGGTAGGATGGACAGTTTCCTATCTAGTTTGGGCTTTACCAAGAGTAAAGCGGATTCCAACCTTTACTACAAGGTTGAGGAAGGGAATCCTGTGATTCTACTACTGTATGTGGATGATCTGTTTGTGACAGGAGATGACAGACTAATTGCAGATACTAAAAGGAAGCTTGCAGCTGAATTCGATATGAAAGATTTGGGAATGATGCACTATTTCCTAGGTATGGAGGTGTGGCAGAATGCAGGTGGGATCTTCTTTGGCCAAGGGAAGTACATAGTAGATATCCTGAAGAGATTCGGGATGATGGATTGCAAGGCCATGGCCACACCTATGGCATCGAATCTGAAGCTTCTATGTGATGCTTCATCTGAGCCGGTTGATATCACTATGTATCGTCAGATGATTGGGTCCTTGATGTACCTGACGAACACGAGACCAGACATTTGCTTTGCTGTGAACACATTGAGCCAGTTCCTGACGGATCCGAGGAGTGTTCACCTAGTTGCTGTAAAGCATGTTCTGAGGTACCTGAAGGGTACAGTGGATTATGGGCTCAAGTATGAAGCGAATCAAAAGTTTAACCTGCAGGGTTATGTTGATTCAGATTGGGCTGGTAGTGCTGCAGATAGGAAGAGCACATCTGGGTGTTGCTTCAGTATGGGATCAGGTGTGATCTCTTGGTTTAGCAGGAAGCAGTCCTGTGTAGCACTGAGTACAGCTGAGGCAGAGTATGTTGCAGCCTGTTCATCTAGTTGTGAGGCAGTATGGCTACGGAAGCTACTATCTGATTTATTTGATCTCCCGTTGGAGGCTACTGGTATCTTCTATGATAACCAGAGTTGTGTGAAGCTATCCGAGAACCCAGTGTTTCATGACAGGTCGAAAGACATAGAGATCAAATATTACTATATCAGGGATATGGTGCAGAGAGGAGCTGTGAAGCTCCTGTATGTTGCGACAGACGAGCAGATTGCAGATGTGCTGACGAAGCCACTAGCCAGGGTGAAGTTCGAGTACTTTAGAGAGAGGGTTGGCGTTCTTCAGATCGAGGACACTTCGAGGAAGAAGTGATGGACACATTTGCTGAAGCCATTCCAAGCATGTTGGAAGGAGGATCCTTCACATGGCTGTGGATGTAAGCACTGGATGATGAGCATCAGGATGATGTTCTGGTTCTGCTTGGACATGATCAGTTGGATCATTTTTATATGTATGTATGTACGCATCATGTTGGATGCTGGATATGATCAGTTAGATCATTTTTATGTATGTATGTACGCATCATGTTGGATGCTGGATATGATCAGTTGGATCATTTTTATGTATGTATGCATGCATCATGTTGGATGCTGGGTATGATCAGTTGGATCATGTGTATGTATTTTGTATATGCATCATGTTGGATGCTTAGACCATGTATCTGTATATGTATCAGGTGGATACATTGTATGATCAGGTGGATCATGTATGGTGATATGTATCATGTATTTGTATTTGTATCAGGTGGATACATTGATGATCAGGAGGATCATGTATGATGATATGTATCAGGTAGATACTTGGTATGCAGCAGGATGTTGCAGTGATGATCAGGATGATCATAGATGACGAGCTTCAGGATGTTGCTCCAGATGACATGCAGTAGGATGGTGTAGTGATGATCAGGATGATCATAGATGACGAGCTTCAGGATGTTGCTCCAGATGACATGCAGCAGGACGTTGCAGTGATGATGATCAGGATGATCATGGATGCATCAGGATGATGTATGGTGAGTATCAGGATGATACTCTATGGCCGTGGATCAGGTTGTGCAGATGAGCATGTAATCCGGTGCCCTGGGAGATTTGCAGATGGTCTTTCGAGGTTTTTCCTATGGCATGTAATATCGGTGCCCTGGGACATCTGGCAAATGCTCTTTCGAGGTTTTGCTCTGGGAGGACATGTAATTCGGTGCCCTGGGAGATCTGCAGATAGTCTTTCGAGGTTTTGCCTATGGCATGTAATAGCGCCCTAGGATATCTGGCAGATGCTCTTGCGAGGTTTTGTCCTATGGCATGTAATAGCGCCCTGGGAGATCCGATAGGTTGGGCTGTGTGCCCGTAATCAGTCCTAGGATGCTCTTGCGAGGTTTTTCCATGACCACATATAATAGCGCCCTAGGAGATCCTACAGGTCGGAGTTGTGTACCCGTAACATCCTGGGATGCTCTTTCGAGGTTTTGTGGTGGGGTCACATGTAATAGCGCCCTGGGAGATCCTATAGGTAGAGCTGTGTGCTCGTAACAGCCTGGGATGCTCTTTCGAGGTTTTGTGACGCACGTAATAAGTCCTGAGGATTCCACAGTATGGCCAGTGATGACGAAGACCTACAGGTGGTGGGCCTACATCCAGTATGAAAAAGGACTGGCTCTGTAGAACTTCCTATGACGAGTAGAGACAGAGATTGGTTGATATAGTAGCAGCAGTGACGATGATGATGACGATGCATCGATGACGATGATCCAGAGAAGAAGACTTGTCTAGCAGATCTGTGTCGAGAAATACCTTCCTAGTTAAGAGGGAGTGTTGATGTATATGTAACTTCGGAATGTATTTCATCTGTATATTATATATATATTTATTGCACCCTTATAAGAGATGTGTTATTCCTCTATAAGGAAGTGTCGTCATGTGGATTGACAAGTGTCGCAAGTGTGTGTACTTGCCGATGGGTTATTAGACCACCTTATGGGGTCGGCCCTGATTAATATATAATATAATGTGGGTGTATCTAAGTAGACAAGTCGGCCCCAGTAGGTCACTGGGAAAAAAGGTGAGTATAAATAGAGATAGGAGATCTCTATTTTACTCACTCGAAAAAAGTAACTCACTCTCTCTCTGGAAAGTGGCGCACTAGTGAGGAGGAGGAGGATCATCTGCTAGGAGACTATCTCAGTGTTATTTGGTTGTATTTTGGTTGAGCCATTGCTCTCTCTATCTCTGAGGAAGTTGTGGGGTTTTTCACCTTAGGGTTTTCCCCACGGAAACTCTGTGTCTCTTGTCTCTATGCTTTTTATTCTTGTGATGCTTGTGATGCTTGTCATATTATGATTGTCATGCATTGATATACTGTAGATGTTATTCTCTCAGCAAAGATCCTAGAGTATAATGAATTAATGCTCAAAATTTAACAATGATTATGTATCTCTTCATAAATGTGACAATCCTCTTACATTTATTGCTTGTGATTTTTCATATTTTGAGTTTGACCTAACCACCCGACTCATTAAAAGAACTAAAAATAGAAATATATGACTCTCGAACCTATCAACTCTGACAATTGGAAACTATCTTTCAAAATGTGACTATTATGATTTACATCACCTACAACAATCTCCCACTCTTTCTATGGTGGCGAAGCTGATTCTTGTTAGTTGTACAAATATTGGACAATTCCCAAATAGACACTCTCTAACTTTATGTGCTGGATTTACTTGGCCAGAATGATTTATGTCTTGACTATGAAAACTATGCAACTTCAATTTTCTCATGATTAACACCAACTCCTAGAATCTAACCTACTTTGGATGATTTTATAGATGAAATGGAAATACAAACTTTGGTACCCCTAAGGGGAATCTTATAGCTTCAAACAACTTTTATTGATGAGTCCCTTTAGATGTTGTCCTGCCATAGTGGAAATCTTGTTGTAGCGGCTTCTGTGATGAATACGGTCCAAAATGGACCCAATCATCAGATCCTCAACTTTCCTGGGGTTTTCAAAAACTTACTGCCATACATCAGCACTAGTGCACCAAGTTCCAGGGTCTTGCTCTTAATGTACCTATAGTGCCAATATTTCTATCGCTACTTCTCAATGACCTAGATGAACCCTGGAATGAAATAGTCTTCTTCAAGTTCCATCAGATCATCTAGTCTCTACACAAGGGATTCAACATATGTCATGTTTGTCCTTATGGATATGAGTGGGCTGGGGAAAACAAACTCTAGTAGCATCATTGATTCCTTTTCATAAACCAATATGAATGGGGTGTGCTTTGTAAGCCTCTTGCACATCATCATGTATTCCCACAACACTGTTGGAATGCACTGATCCTAGTCATCGCATTGTACATTATAGACCTTTGTAAGCGCTTGCTCCAAAATTTTGTTAAATGCTTACACTGTACCATTATCCTATGGATGACATGGTGTGCTTTGCTGTGGTGTATCATGAACTATTATGTTAGGGTGAAAATGGTGGAATTTAGTAAATGGGGTCCTTAATCGCTCATTAAAACCTTTGGGAAACCAAGCCAAGTAATGATATGCTCAAATATGAACCGTGCAGTAGTCTATGATGTACAATCCTTCATTGGCGTAGCTTCTGACCATGTTGTTAGGTACTCTGTCATAGTGATGATGTATCAGGAACTGGTTCTACGTGCTGGTGGGTTGATCGAACCAACAAAATCAATTTTCCTTTTATTGAAAGGTTTGAGCAAGGTGACAGGTATGAGAGGCACCACATCTCTACACAATGGTTTCTTAACTCTCTCGCAAACATCTCACTATTTTTAATACAACTTAGCTTCTTGGAACCATGAAGGCCACCACAATCCTATGTGAAACACCTTGTGTGCAGTAACTATTGGTAGATATTAGTGTGGGGACCTGTCTACTCCATTATCTATCCTTACTATAATTTGGTGAACTATTGACAAAAATACATGCAATAATCAAAATTTCCTTGAGATTACTAAGCATTTTCCAAGAATTGAGAAGGGATGAAGAGTATAATACCTCTTGAATCTAGTTGTTTGTAGGAGGATCCCTTGCCTGAGCATCCATAGCATTTAGGCCTCCATTAGAAGCTTGCATTCTAGATCCTTACTTCTAGCTCTACTTCTACTAATTTGAAAAAAAATTCAATACTTGAAATCTATCTACCAAACTTTGAATTGAAAACTAGATTTAGAAAACAAATTCAAACTCAAATTTGGGGGGGAACTAGAATTGCATCATATTGAATAAAAATAAAATAATACTTACAACCTTTCCTTGAAGATGGCATCCTTCTCCCTTGCTTTGATCCTCTCCCTTTCCATCCATGCCTTTGATTCCCTAATTCCTTTGAATTATGAGAATTCTTGCCTTCAATCCTTCATTATGCCTTTGCTCTCACTTTCTCTATAATTTACATTGCCCCAAATTCCTTTCTTATATAGCATTGGTATTTGTGCACTCAATTGCCAAACATGAATGTGGGACTAATCCTTTTCATGAATTTTGATTATTTTCATTAAAAAACCCACTTTAGTTAGTTTTCAGGCATCTGACTCGATTTTCCATAATTTTCAGGACAATTAATACACATGACATCCATTGTTTCCACTCTAAGAGTTGTGGAAATTTGGTTTTGGCCCTTAAGTGGTTCTGGACTTGGCCTCTTTAGAGAAACCTTTGTCTTCACATACTTCTCCCTTTGCGGAAGTAGTTGTCAAATGAGGGATTAAATCTCTTAGTTGTTCCAAATTTATGGTCTTCATGTTGTGGGTGAACTGTAAAATGTGATTCCAAACTTCACTTATTAAGGGATCTAATTTGATTGTTAATATATGCTCCCTAATGTGTGAGGTCTGAAGCAATGTTCAAGGTCGAAATACAGTATCTCTTTACTTCTTATACTCTTTAGTGATCTAGGTAGGATGGAAAAGGAGTAGGACGATTGGCACGAGAGTTCGAAAAGAACCTCCTAGTTAAACAAAGTAATTTCCCAAATATACAATATGTTCTTTAGGCGGGTATACCCATGCTCAGGAGTAAACAATCATGTCCACACAGAATACACAATGGATCCATGTCAAAAGTAAATTTTTCATAAATGTAAACATGCACTTTGATGAATGCTAGAGAAAGTTCTTCATCGAACTTATGGCATGGTAGTTTAATATTTCACAACTCGGGCAGTGCATCAATGAGTGATACACCTGTTTTTCCCAAGGTATTCAATACAAAATGAAGATAGTACAATTTTATATCATGCGAATATATAAGCTAATTTCGAGCATAGAAAAAACACCATCTAATTACCGGTCATTGATATATATCATTAACATATGCGAGGAGACCCACTTATAATGATGATGGACTCCAAGGTATTGAGTACAAACTAGCAAGTGTGAATAGATGTTCTTAATTTAAACAATTGCAGAATCAAATAATTAGGTGTCATTGATGTATACCCATTGTCATTTGTGAGGAAATTTTCCACTAATGACTGTAAGATCCAAGGTACTCCGGGGTTCCTAGATCCATTTCCTAGATGATGATTTGGCATCTATAGGAATAGATCCATCGGTAGGAGGGCATTAATGCATACCACATAAACCGATACGAAACATAGATCAATAGTATGATATGATTTGGTAGAGCTACAAGATCCAACACTGTATACTGACACAAGGAAGGTCGACATGATTGGTCAGGGATATTTGAGGAATGGCTGACACTGCTTTAACTTCCCTAGAAAAAATAACACGATGTAGAATGGAAACTTGGAAACATAAGACTCAAATAACTAATGATTATGAAATCCACCAATTCCAGATGCATTAACGAAAGATCCGTAGACGACGGGAAGGATAACCCATTAGTGGAGATATACTCAAATTACTGGTATAATTTCCTAAGGAAAATGTAACTGGTGTACTGACATCAGATAAAACATTATGTGTCATTTTCAAGGGTGACAAGGACTAACTGTTTCCATTTTTTAAGGATACAATATGATATGATTCAAGTCTCCCCTTTTTTGGATTTTTGTGTTTTTATTTTTATTTTTATAACTTTTTCATTTATTAGCTCGAAAAAAGAAGAAATAATGCTATAGTACATGGGAGGGAACGAGTATTGCATGGGTGTACTCCTATATTTCAATGGAACAAGTAAGGACGAGGAAAATATCCTTATTACAAACAAGGGTTGAGCTAGTTGTGCACACTCTTACGGATGTTCCCTCCATGGGCTGGCTATCTGAAGCAAGATTATGTGTCGATGGACGGTGAAATAATACCATGTAACTGCGTTTATGCAATTTTGTATAATGTCCAAGTAGGAAAGGGACAATGAGGTTTACTTCATGCTGAATCTTGTGAAAAAATCCAAAATCATAAATCAGCATGAATCGTGGTCTATATCCAACTACCTAAATCAAATAGTTTGAATTGTCAATGTCTCCAAGTCTTGTGATCAAAACCATTTCAATACCCGACTGTTTAGTTATAAACTATCTCAGTACATGCATTTAACATCTAAAAAATACCCAAAATTGAATAATTATGCATTATCCTATCATTCAAATGGATATGGTTATACATGTATGAGTAAAAGATAATCAAAACACTCACTTTTTACCATATTCTTTGTAGGTGTATCCGATGGATGAGAGGAAACATCTCCTTTCATCATGGATTTCTAGAAGAGGTGAACCATTATTCAATGATCTTCCAATTGTAGGTGAGTCTTCATGCCGAACCGGGAAAATAGAAACAGTTCATATGTTTTTTAGTTTTCCAAATATTTTTATTTTTTATGATTTTTTTTGGGTTTTATCTTGAAGAAAAAGAAACGAAAAAAGAAAAGCTTTTATACTATTCTTTTTTATGTGTGCAAAGTTACTACCAAAATGTCTAGAACCTTAACACACTTTTTGGGTTATGATGTAACCCAGTTTGCTTTATACATGTGATTGTTATTTCGGCTTTTACTTATGTTTAAATTAAATTTTTATGAATAATAAACATGCTTTCTTTTTTTCAGAATTATGTTAATGACTTAGATTCCAATCAAGTACGTAGTTAGCTAAGGAATCAACCAAACTATTCATACTTCTAGGAACATGAATGTATTCTATGAACTCAAATTGATGTTCTAGAAGATGTACTCCTAGAAAATTTATAAACAATATAGGATTTTGAAACTAATACTGACCTTTTAACTAAGATACAACCAATTACGAGTCCAGTTTGATGGTGTTTTGTCAGATTCCAAAGATGTTAGTCTAGATAAGAAGCTCAATGAATGGACTATATTCTACAACATTGCTGGTTGTAGATCCGAGAAAAATGCCTCTTGAACTTAGAATTTGGTCGTTAGGTGTGAAAATAGCCCATGTGGCTAAAGCAATGTTCTGAGAACTATGATTGGATCCATCTGCATATCCTAAATATGTGAACATTTCTTGTGCCATATTCCAAGGTGGAAATGCCAAGCAAGATAAACATGTGCACAAAATAACTAATGTACAAAAATCTATAAAAAATTACAACATAATACAACAAGTGTTGTGAGGCATCAGTGCCTACGCAAACTATTTCTTTAGATAGAGACCATTTTTTATCTCTGACAAAGGTTCCCCATCATAATTGATTAGTTCATAAGATCCCTGCTTTAACATAGTTTTGATGACAAGTGGGCCAAACCATTTTGGTACAAATTTCCCTTTCCCTATTTTATCTTGGTCTTGGTCATAAATTAAAACCAAATCACCTTCAGAAAATATTCGAGGATGGGTCAATTTATCATATTGATTTTTAACCCTTTTCTTGTGTGCTTCTACATTTAGAGATGCCTCCCTTCTAGTTTCATCAAGAAAATCAAGATGAAGGAGTCTTTCTTCTGAAGAAGAAGTGTTAGGTAGGATTTTAATTGCTAGTTTTAATGATGGGATTTCACATTCAATCAACAATATTGCTTCCTCTCCATAAACCAATTAGAAAGGAGTGAAACCAACTATAGCTTTAGCTGTGGTTCGATATCCCAAAGAGCATAAAACAACATCAAGTGCCATTTATTCTTGTTCTTGTTGACTATTCCCTGCAATATGGTTTTCAAAACCTTGTTGATGGCTTCTACTTGTCTGTTGCATTGAGGGTAATATGGGGAGGAAAAATCATGCCTCAATCCTAATCTAGTGGTAAGTTCATCTATGAAGGAATTCCTAAAATGGATTCCGTTATTAGTGTCGATCTCTTTGGGTGCACCAAACCTTGCTATCACATGATTGAATAGAAAATATGTTGTAGTTTCTCTAGTGCAGGTGAATGTAGACATTGTCACAACCAACTTGGTGAAGTAGTCTGCTACTATTGTGATGTAGTGGTGGCCATCGACTGAAGGTAGGTTGATTGTCATGTAGTTAGTGGCCCATTTTGAAAATGGGCCCATGTTTACTATAGGGTGTAATGGAGCAGTATGTGCATTCATTTTTCTTGTGTATATTTGGAAATAGTGACACGTTTTGACAGCATTGATGCAATCTTTAAAGTTTGTGACCCAAACATATCCCACACGCAAGATTGTTTGGGTCGTTTCCAACCCAAAAAGATGACCACCGCATGCTCCAGCATGGAAATCATTTAAGACGTTTTTAGCTTCCTTGTGTATTAAACATCGTCCTAAAATCAATTCTACTCCTCGATGGTATAAAGCATCCCCGATGATGAGGTATCTCCATGCTTGGTGCCGAATGCAACGTCGTTCAACTTTAGAAATATTAGGATCAATCCTTTGGGTTTGGAGATATATAATAATTGTTCCATACCAAGGATCATATTTTGCGATGAGGAATAAATGTTCATCCACCCAGGATTCAACAAAATTTCCTCTTTATCCCAGGTTAAATCATACATTAGTTCCACAAATGATAACGACCTCTTGGCTTTCTCGTTTATGAACTCAATATCAAATTCTTGCAAAATTACTATCCATTTTGAATACTTTCCCGCAATGATATGGCGGGACAAAATGTGTTTCATGGGGTTCATTTTAGCCACTATGTTCGTTTTCCTTGGAAGTATATAATGTCTAGGCCTTTGGACAACATTTACCACTGCCAAGGACAACATTGCAACCCTGGAATATCTGAATTTAGGACCTGCAAGGCCATAACTAAGATAGTAAATAACATCCTCTTGTGATGATTTGTTTTCATGTACCAATACCATTCCAATGGTGGCACTAGAAGCTCCTAGATATAGTAGAAAGTATCTACTATAGTTTGGAATACTATGTACCAGGGCTGATACCAAGGATTTCTTTAATACATCAAATGATCATTGAGATTGTTCATCCCATATGAATGGTGTATCTTTTTCGAGGAGACACGTGAAACCTTTAGCTAATTCGGTAAAATTGGCAACAAATATTCGCAAGAATTTTTCTTTTCCTTGTAGGCTTTGAAGTTGTCTAATAGTTTTTGGGGAAGTCAACTCTAATATTGCCTCAACCTTGAGGGGATAAACCATAATCACTCGTTTTGATACTATGAAACCAAGTAATCTCCCAAAGTCCACAAAAAAATGTATTTATGTGGTTTCAACCTAATGTTGTACTTACGACATCGAATGAATATGGCATGTAAATGTGCACTATGTTCGGCTCTTATCTTAGATTTAGCTACCAAGTCATCAAGATAAAACTCAACAATTTTCTTAATAACATGAAATGCATATGACATGGCTCTCTGAAAAGTGGCCCCAACATTTTTAAGGATGAATTGATTTTTCCGATATGTGTTGTACTTAAGTGGATTTCATAGTTAACAACGATACATGTTATAGATTAAGCAAGCAAATAGATAGATATGAACACAAGATAAGTAATGGTAGAAGAACTAACAAGTATTTCTATTATTCAATATAGGTACAAAAGTGCAGTACAATGTCTCAGTGCCCCCCTAATTTTCATCTCTCCGTCCTATATATATGGTTTATAGACAGTTACATAATGACCTGTCAATTCACTAGATGACATGACTAACTATCTTGACATGTAGTAACCAACACAACAGTTCGACACGTTCTACGACATGGTCGAGTGGAGGACCTAGTCAAGTGGCCAATATAGGATCCTCCAACATCTCCCATGCAAACAAAACCTTTCTTCATATTGAAGAAATAGAGAGATGGAGCTAGACTAGATTTTTAAGTGACAAAATTGTAACTAATTGAGTAAAAAAAAATTGTTACTGCTAGGACTGACTGGTACTAGTAGACAGTTGCTATTGGACACATACTTCGACAATGGCTTCAATAAAGAGTGAAAGTTGATGTTGGAAGTATTCCCAGGAATGAAGTGCATTCTGTATGTTTACAGTAAGGGTAGTAAGTCTAGATAGGTTCTCCATTTTGTCATGGACTGGTCGGTCTCAAATATTGATCATGTCTTTCCCAAGGATGAGTGTTCTGTTTTCGGTAAAGGAGAGCAGTCGATGGAGGTTTGGCCTGATCTTGTTGAATTTTGATAGGATTAGTCGAGCTTGTGTGATCCACTGATCCTCTTTATTCTCTAGTGTAGCTAGCTTCATGTGTTCCATATTGATTTGATCATCGAGGATTTGTGTGAGATCTTCATCGGCATTCCATCATTGTTGTTGAAGAGTGTTAATGAAATATTTGGTTTTCTGCATTTCGACAAACACATTTCCATAATGTCTATACCAATCGCGTAATACTTTTATGGTCATAGCAACTTCTTGGGAATATTGTGCTAGCAGACTATGTGCCTCTGTGAAATCCGTATACTAGTCTGTCATGATGATAGATGTTTCTTACACTTGATCCTGTCATTCTTTGGCCAATTTTCCTTGGAGAGTCAGCATGACACTTTCAAAGAGTGCATAGGCTTTGTCGAGCGGGTTTTCAGTGTTGTTCCTCGATGGAAGAGGTATTACTTGTTGGACTAATTTTTCACACTTAGTCAAGAATGAAGATCGCTCTACTCGAAGTGTTTCAATTTTCTCTTTGGTTTCATTTCTTCTCTTTCTGCACTCTCGGTTAATAGCGTCATTGAGTAGATCTAGTTCTTATTCTTTTGCTTGTCGGGGTTCAAAAGTATCAATCAGACTGAATTGATCTAAATGAACAGTGAGTAAAGGTTGTTGTTGGAGATGTTGGAGATACTACTGTTGTTTCTACTTTTCCTTTTCTTTCTTCTTCTTTTCTTTCCTGTGTTTCTTCTTTGTCCTTTCTACTTCTTTACCTTTTTTTATTTTCAAGTTATGTTTTTTTCTTTGTTGTTTTTTCCTTATCAGCAACTTGTTTATATTGTGCATCTTGTGTTTCTTCATTGTGATGTTGTTCTGGTGCTGCAGGGTTGAGGTTGATGGTATGAGGAGGTGGTATCTCTGTAGTAACTAGACTTGGGGAGATAAATTCAAGTTGTTCATTTAGTGGTGTGGAAGTAGTCAGAGGTGAATATGGTCAGTTGGTCGTGCCGAGTTCTGTCAAAGGAATGTTGATTGAAGTCATATTTTCCTGTGACAAATTCATTTCCTCATTATTTTTCGATGTGGGTTCGGCAGTCGGTTTAGACACTTGAAAGAAATATTCTAGTGGTATGTTGGCAGTATCAAACTAGTCGAGGTATTCTAGAATTGAAGGGTTCGAGGATGGATGTGAAATGCCTTGGTCGATTGCTAAAGGTGTAAAGGTAGATGTTTGCCAGGATGCAACCTCACTTGTCGGATCAAGGATTTTCTCTATGATGGTTTCTTTGTATCCGAAAATGGTTGGTTTAGAAGTTGATGGTGGTGGTATTTGTTTGGATATATGCTCATCTAGTGGAGGTACGTTGGGTTGTAGAATGGGGTCAGTCATGAATGGTTTCTTTATAATGAGTTGTTTCCAATTGGGAAGGATGGATGGTAATTGGTTGATATATTCATCTAGGTTGAAGTCGGTCTGAAATTTTTCTCTGAGGGGTCCGGGAAGATGTTGTACAAAGCTGGGGAAAAAGGATAAGGTTGTAGCAGAAGTGAGTGAGGGTGTAACAATGGTCGAGGTAGTTTTCCTTGTTGGTTGTGGAGACAAATATTCCAGTCTCATAGATGATATTTGGTGAGCTCTTAGAGTGGATTCCTAATGAGGGAAGCTAGACTA
The DNA here is from genome assembly GCA_027924585.1 of Larix kaempferi. Lineage (NCBI taxonomy): Eukaryota > Viridiplantae > Streptophyta > Pinopsida > Pinales > Pinaceae > Larix > Larix kaempferi. Next base: position 1,373,558 of record BSBM01000888.1, read on the forward strand.
GGAGCCTACTTTAATTATCAACCCAGGAGATGTACAAACTTCAGAGGTGCAGGAACTATATGTGCTCTTATAGGATAGTCTCTGTCGTGATTGGGTGTTGCTGTCAATGTTTAAAGGTTTGCCTAAAAGGAATTAAATAATCTTGTGAAGGAATTGCCTAATCAATGGATGAGAAATACCTATGTTAAGAAGCTAAAAATAGTAAATCTATGTTAAGAAATTTAAGTGCTAAAAATAGTAAATATATATTTTAAGAATTAACTTGCAGAAAGCAGTAAATCTATACTATGAATTCGAATGCTGAAAAATAGTAAATCTATTCTAAAATACCGAAAGCTAGATCTCTAACTTAAGAAGCAAATGCTGTGATTTAAATATGGAAACTAGAAATCTGATCTAAACTGTTTGGATACCAAAAACTAAGTTCGGAATGCAATTATCGAATGCTACAAATTCATCATTAATTAACCAAAGTAACCAATCTTTATGAGAAACTACAATAATGGAAAAATGCATAAACTTCAAGATCTGGATCACTGTTTCATAACTCATGCACACATATAGGAAAATAGCTGTCAAAATATGTATTGGCGGAATGCTACTACAGGACTACGGAAACAACATTACCAAACTACAGACTCCACTACAACTAACTACAGAATCAGAATGGTCGCTTTACTACAGAAATCAAATTGCATTATTCAAATGCCATCATAAATGCTTTCACATGCAATATGGATTTAATCAATACAAAGCGCATAATGAAAAATACCTGAATAGTAAGATCTCCTTACTTATGTGTTGGAGGGGCCCTCTCCAACCCATACTCAGGAGTGAAGAAAACTTATAGACGCTGAATTGAAAGAAACATCAAAATCTTTATTAAAAATGGAAACTCCATGGTTTTTATAAAAGTCTATAACACGAACTGTATCAGCAGTATAAAAACGTAAAATATTGATTCTCAAAAATGGCAACGGGACCCCCTCGCTAGCCGAGAGGTTCATATTTATATTCCTCTAATGCTTAACCTAACTATATGTCTAATTTCCCAATTCTGTTTGAACATAAGTTCTCTCTAGAAATCAGGGAGAAACGATGAGTTCTTTATGATCATTCAGTCCTTCTCTTGATCTGCATGCTTGGTCCTTTAGTGTACCTGGACCTGCTCAATCATACTCAATTTCCATATAATTAATTAATTGAACACGCTTTCAAGCATACAAGAATAATCTTTATAACAACTTCATTAAATAATCAAGGTAAACCATTTTTCCTACAAAACAAGTGTATTTCTTCACCCTTTCCTGTACTTTATTGTGGGGAAAAAGGCTATCAGATACCTATAACTTGGACTCATCAATATTTTCTCAGTCGTGCACCCCAAAGGATTGTACCCTCATTCCCCAACCTTGGGTTTGTTTTCGCCAACATTTTTCGGGCCCATGGTTTTGGGTAACCCCTGGTATTTTCCCATTGTATTTCCCTTATAAAAGAAAGACATTGTAACACGGCTAGGGTTGATGTATTAGGTATTATGAATTGTAAATATATCTAATATTGAGAAGAGAGACTGTGAGAGAGTGTGAAGAGGAAGTGCAGCAGCTGTGCTGCAGGTTGTATCCCTTCACTTTGTTGGACGGTATAATAATAAGGACTGGCAATTTCAGTGTGAACGTAGCCCATCTTGGGTGAACCATGATATATTGGTGTCTCTCTTGTAATGTGTCTGTGTGATTATATTTGTATGTATGTTTATTGTTATTGCTCTGCGATCTTGTTTTTCTAACAGCCCTGAAATCTTCTTCCATGATAGTAGTTGGGGAAAGAGGTGGTGGACTTTGTGTGAGGTTGACATGTGGCTTGTCCGCAAACTTAACTTTGTTACTTGGTGGTGATGCTGCTTGTTGTTGATCTTCCTCTGGAATGAATTTTTCTATCTGATTTGGAACAAATATCTTGTGTTTAGTGGCATATTCCAATTTCTGAGTTATAGAGTCAAACAGTTTAGTGTTTTCTTCTTCTATTGGTTCCTGGAGGATAAGCTTTCACTTCCCTTTCCATTGTGTTTTGTTCTTTATATTCTATCGTGCTCTGAATATCTCATCAGCCACTTGACAGATGTTCTCTTTTGTTAAGGCATACTCTGGAAGTGGAGTGTCCGACTAGGTACTATCATCTATTTGGTTGGATGCGTGTAGGGGTTCCTAATGAGGGTTATTGTAATCCATGAAGTATTGTTGTCGGCCACTTGCTCAGGCTTTAGTGTAAATGTGTTGAGATGAAGTCAGATTTAATAGTCCTATTTTTTCTAAGCATATGTCAGGGGTTCGGCCATTGGTTGGTCGAGAAGTTTTGCGTATGGTGGTATTTGAATGACAATATTGGACTGTCGGCTTAGTTCCTCGAATATACTGTCAATTGTAGGAAAGAAATCGAGCTCTTCTGCAGCTCCGGATGATCCTGATAGATACCGAACTGATGTGTGGTCTAGGGCTAGCTGGATGTGTGTATTCTGTGGCAGGATTCGTCGAACATTTTGTGGAAATCTCCATCGAGATGTTTTCATTTTTAATGCTTGGAACCAGTTCTCAAACAAAAATTTTGTTGTTGTCGCACCGAGTCGCCATTATCCCTATGAAAAGGAATGGAAGTTCCACATCAGCTCTCCCTTTCTTGTGGTGACCTCTTTGCCACGTGTTGGTCTAAGATGAGCCGTGGAGATCCAAATGATGAGTGAGGGGCATTGGATCTTAGCTCCCTCATCCTAGAATTTGTGGTAGATATCTCGGATAATTTCCGCTAGGTGTTCGGCCCATCAGTAAACTTTTCCCTTTGAGTTCACATTCTACATGGCCTCAAGCATGTCAATTTTGAGGTTGGACCCTCAACCAGTACTTGTTAATGCGATCGACACGACCTGCACTACTATTTTATTTATGCCATAGATGATTTGGTGTACAACTAAAACTCTTGAGTTTTTTCCTACAGGGGTACTTATGGAGTCCTTAACCAGAGCAGGGTTTTATCGTGTAGGTACTATATCACCTTTATTGGATAGTCCGGTGATCTCACTGATCAGGTCGCCATTGATTTCAACCGGTTGGTCGAAATATAATTTTCCATTGTGATACCAACTCACAATGAACTGGGCAATTACTTCTATGAGGCCGGAAAAACTATCGACCAAAGGTACACTAATATAGTTTAATATGGTGCTTGTTCGGTGTTTATGTGCTTCCTCCCACCATCGATCATCAAAATCCTTCCCCCAGTCAACGATTTCAATCCATATCCTTTTCCATTTTTGTTCTACGACTTTCGTGTTGCGGATGTGATGGAGATGAAATTTTAAAGGTGTATTTGTTTCTTCCAGTTGTTAGATTTTTGAAGCCGTGGATCTGGTGGGTGGTTGACTCATCCTAGGAGCCATCATGTTTTTTAGTTTTCTCTAGTGCAGACGTCTAGTTTGTGTTTTCTGAAGTTTCAGCACTCTGTTGTTCAAGATCTTGACAAAATAGCATCCAAGTCTCTTCCAGTTCAGTATTTCTAACAGAATTGTGAGGCACGATCGAATGCGTAGAAGGTGGTTGTATTAATTGTGAAATTCATGAGGGAAATAAATTCGAATGACCATTATTCAAATATTTTTCCGCTGCATACCGACTTTTCTACTCCTTATGTTGTGTTTGATGACTTGATTTTAGCTTTTCCCGTTCATTGGTGTTGTGTTGGTCGGATGTGTTTCGATTTGGTCAAGTATCTTGTTCGACAATTTCTTGTCAACTTGTTCCACTTTGACGAGAATTTTCGTGTCGAGGATCATGCTTCGAATGTTTTCCTCTAGTTTCTGATGATATTCTACTTGTGTGGTTTTTTGTACTACCCTTATCGGGGTTGTCTCGCCTTTTTCTTTGTGTATTCCACCATTTTGTAGCTTGACCTATGAAGGTTCTGACCAAACTTTGAAGTCGACCTTGTTCTCCCATATTCTTTGACACTTCCTTGACATGGTATGAGGGGGGATTTTTCTCTTTGTATCTTACCGAAGGAATAATCGATGCCTCATTTATCACTGGTGTGATTATTAGATACTCTGATTTTTCTTTCGAAAATCTTCGGAATGATGGAGACATAAAAACAATGTTTGGTTGTCTTTTGGGGGATAACTTCAATCGTCCGACATTCTCGTGTTTGTAATTCATAATTCTCTATTTTCCAGTCATAAATTTCAGCATTGGAACTATATCTAACTGATGAAGGGTTTCCTAGGTGGATCTCTCCTTGTGTGTTAGGATCAATATAGCATTCATTGTTTGCTACTTGATATAATTGTCAAATGTCCATGTCTTCATCGATAGGTTCTATCCATGTCTATCCTTGTGATGGGTTAATTGTCACAATCACGTTCTTCCTATTTCCTTCGAGTTTGATTCTATTCTTGTCAAGTGATATTGAAGCTTTCATCTTTCTTCCTCATGGTCTTCCAACTAGGGCAGGAAAGGAACTGGAACCTTCTTTTGGGTCAATAATTTCAAAGTCAACTTGTGTTTTTATGACTTTGAAGGATGTGTTGACGTTTTTCCATACCCCAATTGGTTCAATCATTCCTTGGTTGACTAATTTTAAATAGATTCCCGACTCATGTAGTTGTGGTCAACCAAGATGTTCCCAAGTGTATCTAGTCATGATATTTTATTTTGATATGAAGTCGAGCACGACTTGTCAAACAGAGTATCCTTCAATTTCTAAGTCGACAAGTGGGTCTACATCATTTTTATCTCTCTGACTTAGTCGACAGAGATTTTTAGTTTGTTTTCCTTCGATGGATTTATTTTAAATGTTATGTAATAGGTCTATAAACTTTGCGACAACTTCTTCCTTGGTTATTAAATTGAGAAGTTCATTAGTATGTCTTTGTCGAGATTCATCACTCTATCCTTGTGATGCTAATTCTTGAAATATTTTTGCATCATTATTATATAAGTGCTTCTGTGAAATTGGATTAGGATAGTCATCTTTACTTTTTATTTTGTTAATTTGCGGATTATTAGCACCAATTTTAGTTCCTTGACGAGTTACAATATGAAGATGATTAGTTTTAACAATATCAGACTTTGGAACACTAGAAAAGATGTGAACATTATTTTTATTAGTAATATTCTCAAGTATGATGGGGGAAATCCTCCAAGAAGTGATCTTATCCACATCGTAGTTTTCATTATTATCGGATGCTAACTTTGACACATCCTCGACCAGTCATCATTGTTGATACAACTTCGACAAGTTTCGCCGCGACATGACTTCAGAAACTTCAGCACTTCGACGAGTTTGATTTCGACACAACTCCGATGGGTCTTGACTTCGACATACTGTGACATGTTCTACAATCTCACAACTCGCAACATCGAAAAGCAGCATCTACATGCGGCCAATGACTATCAAACTTCGACATATTGTCTCTTTGTCTTCTAGTTGACTGTAATGGTTGAATTGTTGAAACCGTTCTAACTTCTTCTTTGTAACTAAACGTAATGGGCAGTCACCCAAGCATCTTAGAATTCTATATAAGCATGTATAATATTGTAACATACATCAAAATCAATCAGTTTTTTATCTTTTTGCAAGTAATAGAAGAATAGTTCGCACTCCTGCATATTGTCTGTGCGTATTTGTGTTTATCTGTGTTGCATAATCCTGCTTTTACTCATTCTGTTGATTAAGCTTCTGCCATAATAGAGCTAACTCATTCAGTCGAATTGTTGTCCCCCTCGTGATTCCTGGACACGGCCCGGATCATTGGTATCAGAGCACTCAGTTTTGTTCGTGCTTAATTTCTATGTATACACTTCTCTTGAAGTTACCTGACTTATGTCAGTTCAAACTCGCTCGCAATCTCAACAATCCAAGAAGATGTGATCTCCAGAAATGACAGAAGAAACAGACGATAGACATGCAGCCGACGAGACAACACAACTTATTAAGCAAGATCTGGCTCCACAACGGATTGAAATGTTCACCCAATTCAATGATATTCTCTTGCGATTCACTTCGACATCCAGAGCATCCTCGACGACAACTAACTCAGATAAAATCATCCCCTTCAAAGTGCAAATTAATTTGGACATACCAAATATTGAAGGTAAGATTGATGCGGAATCCATCGACAATTGGGTGCAACAATTGGATCCTATTACATTGTAAATCAAATCTGAGAAGCTGAAAAAGTCACCATTGCATCCTTAAAGATGTCAACCTCTGTGCACTATTGGTGGGAGAACCTCTTGACAAAGATGGAGAAAAGCGGAGAACCCATCGACACATGGGATAAATTCGTCGAACACATTCAAAAGGAATTTTACCCGCCTAAATACCTTGAGCAGTAGTATAAGAAGCGGCAGTAGCTAAGGCAATGGAAAGACCAATCAGTATAGAGTTACACCGATAAGTTCTACCGACTCAGGGTGAGACTTGGTGACCAAGAAGAAGAGAAATTGCTTCTTCTGAAGTACGTTAGCGGATTGTCCTAGTACATCTAGTAGGAGATGGAATTTATGACTGTGAATATGCTTGCGGATTCTTTCCACTATGCCATCAAACTGGAAACCAAGCAGAAAGGAAAAGTACGTTTCGCAACAAAGCCGACATCAGGACGACCACCCGACAAGAAGGCACCAACCGACTTTGACAAGTCGAAATCTTCTTAGCCGACACTGCCAAATATAGACCAAAGAAAGAAGCCTTTTCACAAGAGGGAACGTAGCAAAAAACTACCGACTAGAAAATGGTGTGATTACCACCACTCATCTTGGCATGATACGTCTTAATGCAAAGCTTGAAAGACATTTCTGACGAAAGTGTCGACCTCCAATGCGTTCGACAAGACAGTGGAACAATCTGATCTAGACATGAAAACCCTTTTGATCTCGACCACTCCAGTAGCCTTGACTATCGTCAACGAGGAGGAACGAGAAATCATGTTCCATACACGGATATGGATCCAGAGAATCCCATTGCATCTGATTGTGGACAACGGGAGCCATAAAAACTTTGTTTCTGAAGAGCTTGTGAAGAAACTAGGTCTGGTTACCACTCCACATCCTCAGCCTTACAACATTGATTGGATGAAGGATGGAAAAGAACTACGGATCACTCGACAATGCAAAATCACCTACTTCATAAAACCTTTTGAAGATGAAGTACTCTATGATGTGGCACCAATCTCTGTAGTTGACGCCCTATTTGGGAAACCTTACCTCTGGGATAGACAAGGAAGTTTTCAATCACGACCTCGGAAGGTGATTTTCAGAATCCAAAATCGATGGTTCAACATACCAGAGCATCAACCTACACCAATGGTTGCACTGATATCTACCAAATAGACAAAGAAGCTCATCAATCATGATCAGAAGTTTGCATTAATCATGATCAAGCTGCAACATTCTAAGAATATTGAAGCAACAAGTCGCGTCACTGACCAATGCAGCTCTCGGCAGAAGCAAAAAGTCGATCATATTCTTGATGAGTGCCAGAACCCCTTTTAAGCTCCAGATAGAGTACCTCAACATTGTTAGGTAAAACACTCATTGAACTTGTTCCTGGTTCTTCTTTTGCAAACGCATCTATGTACAGAAGATCCATTCTCGAAAATGAAGACATTCGCAAACATATCCAAGAATTAATCGACAAAGGTCACATCCGACCCAGCTCCTCTCCTTGTGGAAGTCTAGTCATCCTAGTTCTAAAGAAATATGAGACTTGGCACATTTGCATCGACTATAGAGCTCTCAAAAAATATCAATGAAGAATCGGTACCCTCTGCCATGGATAGACGAGCTCATCGACTGTCCTAAAGGTGTTAAATTCTTTACTAAGCTCCAACTCAAGTAGGGATACCATCAAATTCCAATCGAGCCCTCAAATGTGTGGAAAACTACTTTCAAGACCAAGGAAAAATTGTTTGAATGCTTAGTCATGCCTTTCGGCTTAACCAATGCACCTGCGACCTTCATGCGACATATGGATAACCTTCTTCAACCTTTCATCGAAAAATAGGTTATTGTCTATCTCAACGACATATTGATTTTCAGTCAATCATGGGAAGAACATGTCGGACATCTTTGACAAGTCCTTGACACCCTCCAGCTGCATTGGCTCTACCTGAACATGGACAAGTGCTCTTTTGTGATGACCAGCATCAAATATTTGGGGTATGTAATTGACTCTGTAGGCATTCACGTCGATGCAGACAAAGTACATATCCTCAAATATTGGCCCATTCCTAGAAGCATTCAAGAACTAAGAAGTTTTCTTGGTTTGGAGAATTTCTATCGATGGTTCATACTCAGCTTCAGTCACATAGCCTGGCCCTTGAATCAGTTGACGAAGGGAAATGGGAAAACTGTCTTCAATGGACAGAAACACAACAAACAATTTTTGAACAGCTCAAACATAGGCTCTGCACTGCACCAGTACTTGTGTTACCTGATTTGCATCAGCCATTTGAGATTGAGACGGACGCATCAGACTATGCCTTAGGCGTAGTGATCACATAGTCTGGTCACCCAGCCACTTTTCATTCCATGACTTTTAATGACACAGTTAGAAGATTCTCGACATAGGAAAAAGAACTATATGCCATTGCGCAAGCTCTCAAGCAATGGAGGCATTACATCCTTGGCGACGAAACGGTCATTCTCACTGATCGTAAGCCTCTACAATTCGCTCTAACATAATCAAAGTTGCAGACAAACCGAAAACTCAAGTGGATTAATTACCTACAACAATTCCAGTTGGTTATTAAGTATCGGAAAGTCAAAGCTAACGTCACCTTCGATTGCCTCAGTCGACCACCCATTAATCTCCTTTTGACAGTGATGAGTATGCAGGGATACGACACGACCACTTGGCCACAGTTGTACGAGGATGAAAAGGACTTCTCAGTAGTCTACCGATAGTTACAGATTAACAAGTCGTCAACCTCAGAATCCGACTATTTCCTGAAAGACACCTTGCTATACAAGCTTGGACAACTTTGTGTAATTAATGGTGAGCAACACCAACAACTCATTTGGGATGCGCACTACAGCTAGACTGCAGGACACTTTTGAGTAGCAAAGACACTTTCTATTCTACAGAAGTATTTCTTCTAGCCTAAACTTAAATCCGATGTCAACAATTACATTCGATCATGCGTGGTTTGCACCATTACTAAGCCACCTAATCAACGACGGGGATTGTACACACCTCTACCAGTTCCTAGTCGACCATGGGAATCTATTTCTATGGACTACTTGATGGGTTATCCTATTACCAAACATCAACATGACGCGATATTAGTAGTAGTCAACCGATTTTCCAAGATGGTCGTTCTCATACCATGTAGGAAGACCACAATAGTGCAGAAGACTGCTTAGCTCTTCTTTACACATATTTGGAAACACTTTGGTTTACCCACAACCATTATTTTCGACTGAGATACCAGATTCATCAGCAGCTTTTGGAAGACCCTCTGGAAACAGCTAGACACACGACTCTCATTGTTGATAGCTTTCCATCCTCAGACCAATGGACAGATGGAAGTTGTGAATCGCTTGGTAGTACAACTTCTTCTCATGTACAATCACCAACATCGATGCACATGGGATGAAAGTCTTTCATACATTCAGCACAGTTACAATCATGATTAACACAACTCTACAGGAAAGAGTCCATTTGAGATCTGTTACAGATTTCAACCCTCAGCGCCTATCGACTTGATCAGGTCCTCGACACAGCCAAACTCTGACATAGACCACAACCAGTGAGAATTTGATAATGTAGTCAAGTTTCGAGAACATATTTGCGACATCTAGAAGCAAGCACAAGGTATGTTGCACAGAGAAAATGAGAAAGCTAAGGCCCGACAAGACAAACATCGCATCCCTCATACATTCAAAATTGAGGATAAGGTCTAGCTACATATTAAGAAGGAGTGCTGCACTGGTCCTTTCAAGAATCTCAAGCCTTTGCAATATGGTCCGTACAATATCCTTCGACAGATTGGTGAAAACGCTTTCCAACTCGACATTCCTACATGCCTGGGTCTGCATCCAGCCTTCAATGTGGATCTACTTCGACCATACCATGCGCCTTTGTTGGAACATAACAACTTATCAACAACTGAACCGAAGACATCCATCCAGATGTTCAGGAGCCTCTTCCTTGTGACACCATTGTGGAACAACGAGTACGCCTTACAAAGATGAACACAATGCCCTTGTTTCAAGTTGCCAACGCTGGTCAGATCCCATCTCAAGGAAAGTGGTACTCTGCTACTGAAATAACCAACAAGTTTCCTCACCTTCACGAGCAAACAATGGGGTCCATTGTTTCTTAAGGAAGGAGTTCTGATGCACATCGTAGTTGGAATTATTGTTGGATGCTAACTTTGACACATCCTCGACCATTCATTGTTGTTGTTACAACTTCGACAATTTTCGACGTGACATGACTTCGACAATTTTCGACGCGACATGACTTTGACAACTTCAGCACTTTGACAGGTTCGATTTCGACACAACTCCAATGGGTCTCAACTTTGACATACTACGACACATTTGGCAATTTTGACATGTTCTACAATCTCACAGTTTGCGATATCGACAAGCAGCGTCGACATGCAACCAACGACTGTCAAACTTCGACAGACTGTCTCTCTATCTTCTAATCGACTGTAACGGTTGAACTGTTGAAACTATTCTAATTTCTTCTTTGTAACTGAATGTAATGGGAAGGCACCCAAGCATCTCATAATTCTATATAAGCATGTATAATATTGTAACATACATCAGAATCAATCAGTTTTTTATATGTTTGCAAGTAATAGAAGAATAGTTCACATTCCTGCATATTGTCTGTGCGTATTTGTGTTCATCTGTGTTGTGTAATCTTGCTTTTGCTCATTCTGTTTATTAAGCTTCCAACATAACATATCTGAATCATTCAACTTTTGTCCCCCTCATGCTTCCTGGACATGACCCAGATCATGATCACCCACTCCACACTTGGTACAGAATTTGAGATATGTTTGATCTTTGAAGGGATAGTCTACAAAAATATGTTCTTCAGTTAGACATGTAAAGCATTGCATTCTTCGATGTGGTCAAGGATCTCGATTTCTAGTGTTGCGTACATGAACTTGAAATCCTCATTAGAGGAAATTTGGGTAAAAAATGGGCCTCCTAAGGAAAATAATAAGAAAATAATAAAATAATATTAAAGAGAGAGTAAAAAAACTACTTTTTTGGATCGTATTTTCAACTTATCGCCTTGTATGTTTACTCAAATTTCAAGAGGGACGACTCGTTGGATGTATAATTAAATTATGCATCCAACGAGTAACCATGTTGCATACTTTTAACAACATCCACACCATGAAAAATTGAAAATACATTAAAAAACGTGTTTCTAGTGAGAGAGAACACGTTTTTAATATATTTTTGATTTTTCCTATTGTGGATGTTGTTAAAAGTATGCAACATGGGTACTTGTTAGATGCATAATTTAATTATGCATCCAACGAGTCATGTTACTTGAAATTTGAGTAAACCTACAAGGAGATAAGTTGAAAATACGATCCAAAAAAGTAGTTTTTATTTTTTCCCTCCAATTTTTTTCGGTGCTCCCTTTTTTTAATTTTAAAGCATTTTGATTGGATAATACATGATCACATGGAATTTGTATTATTTTTGGAAGGCCCATTTTAAATTGAATTTTCCTCTAATGCCTCGTTGATTGAAGTTGTCATTTCTTCGATTGTATCATCGGTCGTCGTTCCTGTTGTTTCTATCATTTCTCTGGTCGACAGCATTCGTTTGATAAACTGCGTGATAGTTCTATTTGTTCTTTAGATTTAAGCTGCATTCTGTTGTGGAATGAGACTTGACGTTGCAGATGGCGCACCATCGAGCTTGCTCATTTTTCATGTTGTAAGGACAATATTTCGTTGCATGTGAGTCATGTTCTTGGCAGATGTCACTAAAACATTTTGTTTGTACAAAATGAACATATTTTCGGTGATCATCTTGTCGACAATAATATTTCATATGATCGACTATTGAACATTTCATACACCAAAGATCAGCTCCTCACAAACTGATTTTGCGGATAGATTTTTTCATGCTTTCCAATTGTTCTTTGATGCTGTGGTCGACAAGACCTATCGGTTATTCATCATCCATTTCAATTTGCAATGCTTTGGTCAAAGCATATTCATATGTATTAAAATCATTGAAGTGGATGTGCACTCTAATTTTTTGTATTATTCCAACCACGAACCATTGGACCAATAAGGATTCTTCAATGTCATGCTCGATCTGGCTCAATAAATCTTTAAATATTTTATTCTAGACCCTAACAGTCTCTGTCAGATTTTGCATTGTGGTCTTCAACTTCTTGGCAGCTAGATATTTCGCATCTAGAGTCTTGAAGAAAGACTTAACTTGTTGTTTGATTTGAGCTTTTGATGTAGTGGACATCCTTTCTCTAAAAGTGATGTACCATGTGAGTGCTCATTTTCGAAGGGCACTCACGAACTATGCCATTTGTCTATCTTCTTTAGAAATAGCATTAGCTTCCCATATTGATTCACAAACAAACCAATGCCTTCTTGGGTCTTCATCACCTTCATAGAATGGAAGGTGTGTCATTATGTGTGCCATATCTGCTGCGACTTCAAATTATGAGCTCGGAGGTGGTGATGGTGGACTATTTCCAATGGCAAAAATGCTCTTATACTTGCTTTCGACAAGTAATATCTCTCGATGTGCATAGACAGGATTTACTGCACGTTTTTCACTTTTGACAACAATATTACTGGTGCTGGTCGGTTCTTTGTTAGTTGTCGGGTGTCGACTTTCTTTGATAGCTTCTATTGAAACCCAAGTAAATTTATTTTCTAGTTGGGTTGTACTTCTCTTCAGGGATCCCAACTTACTTGACGAATCACTCAGTGTTGGAAGTGGATGGGGGGGCGCTTTCTTACATTCAGAATAGAGTAGATGAAAACTCCAGTTGGAAAAATAGGGTTGAAAAGTAACCCAATTTCCTTCTTCTAGTCGATGGATCAACAATAAATCAACCTCATTATCATCATTGTTTTGTCAGCTCCAAAATCCATATTGGCCATTGTGAAGTCCTAAATATTCTTCAACAATTTCCTGTACTTGGGCACTATAGGTCAAATGTAATGGAGAATGCAGAGTTATAACGTCAGGTATTCTTACACAGAGCGTGTTTTCATTATTCATCCATGGGTCTTCATCCATTGGTGACAATGGTTCATCATCGCCCTCTTTATGTCGAGCTCGACTCGATTCTAGTGGATTTCCTTCTACATCTGTCACTATGCCCGACCTTTTTTTTCTGGAGCATACTAGTTTGCTCCCGTATTTCTTCATGCCTATTCCTCCTCTTTTCTCGTTAAATCTTTTGGGTATCCGGAGTGCTTTTATGTATCATCGTTCTTTCTTTCTTGAATTTTTTAGATTTCCTACAATTGGCCATATCATGTTCTCATATGTCGATCGTTATTCATCTACTCCATCTGGAATGTGGTCAGATAAACCCCCATTGCTAACCCAGAATATTTTTAGAGAACTAAGGTGGTGCATCAATTCATTTGCTCAGAAAATATTCCCACTCTCATTCGTTCACAAATTTCTCCCACTATCTTTGATTTTCTTCCCAGTTCATGTTTGGGAGTGGTGGTAATAACAGTGGTCGAGGTTCGACAATATGCAATGCTCCTCTGTCGATCAAGAATTTAAACATAAGTGTCATTAGAGAACAAATAAATTGTTCGGTAAGGTAGTTATAGAACCTATGCTTCACGTTATCGATAGATACTCGTTCCTCGATCGCGCACTCTTCACAGAACTCGTCAGCAATTCTTTCGCACCATTTAGATAAATTTGTTCGGCCTCCTCTATTTAGTTTTGTTATAAATTGTCGATCCTTTTCATCTGTTGGTATTTTCATCTAGACTTTTATTCAATGCGAGTGGCACGGGCTCGATGAAATTTTCATGTGTTTTAGAAAAGAACTTATCCCTTTCTTGAGTGATAGTCAACTTGTTTCTTCTAGCCTAATTTTGCAGATAGTTTGCTATTTTTCTCTCCCACCATTCCTTTATCAGATTTTCTGATATAATTTTTATCATGCTCATTATCATCCTATGCATGTATCACCAGAAATGAAACCAATGTTGTAGTTAAGTGGACTGCATAGTTACCAACAATATGTGTTATAGATTAAGCAAGCAAATAGATAGATAGATATGAACACAAGATAAGTAATGGTGGCAGAACCAACAAGTATTTCTATTACTCAATATAGGTACAAAAGTGCAGTATAATGTCTTGGTTCCTCCCTGTTATCCAACTCTCCAGCCTATATATATGGTTTATGAATAGTTACATAATGACTTGTTAGTTCACTAGCCGACGTGACTAACTATCTCGACATGTAGTAACTGACAAAATGGTTTGGCACATTCTGCGAAGTGGTCGAGCGGAGGACCTAGTCAAGTGGCTGACCTAGGATCCTCTAACAATATGCAAGAGTCCCCCAAGGGAATGTGAATTTTTTTTGTGTTGGTCTTCTTTTTTAATATGAATCTGATTGTAACCAGACAATCCATCCATGAATGAAAAAAATTCATTCTCAAAACACTCATCTATAATTTGATCAATAAAGGGCGTGGGATAATTATCATTGGGACAAGCCAAATTGAGATCCTGAAATTTAGTACATGCACAAATTGTTCCTTGCTTTTGATCAAGAGGAACCAGATTGGAAACCCATTTAGTTAAAGGAACGGGGTATATGAAGCCAACTTTTAAGAGCTTTTCAAATTCTTCTTTTATGGAAGCCAGTTTCTTAGGATTAACCGGACGTAACTTCTGTCGCACATGTTTAAAATTGTCATATCTTTTAATATCATGTTCAACTATACTAGGATTGATGCCCGACATTTCTTCATAAGACCAAGTGAACACATCATGAAAATTTTAGATAGAGAAGTATATTGCACAATTTCCTGTGCAGAGAAATCGACACCTATATTGATATTTTTTATGATACCAGGGTTAATGGATATATTTATAGGAATGGTTTTTGAAATATTTTCCAAGTTTCCTTTCGAATGCACATTATGTGTTTGGACAGGACATTGGTATTTTTCCATATCATCATCAAGGTAAAAAATTTCTAGTTTGACCTCTAATGAATATGTCTTAGGAAGAAATGATGATTGATGATGAATATCCTCCCAAGGCCATTTAGAGATGTTCATAACTTCTAGGATGGCCTTGTCTGATGAAAAAGTCTTATCCAAGAGGTCATGAGTACTAGGAGGATAAAAACCAGGATCGCAGAGCAATAACAATAAACAAGATGCAAATAAAAATCATATAAAACACATTACAAGAGAGACACCAATATAGCATGGTTCACCCAATATTGGCTACGTCCACACAAAAATGGTATTCCTTATTATTATACCATCCAACAAATGAAGGGATACATCCTGCAGCACATCCACTACAACTTCCTATTCACTCTCTCATAGTCTCTCTTACATAATCATAGAGATATTTGTAATGATAGAATACAAATCCCTATTACAATGACTTCCTTTTAAAGAGATATTACCATGGGAAAATACTATGGAACACTCCATACCATGGGCTCGTAAATCACCCACTATTGACCAAGCCATGACTATGAAATTACAACATTTTACAAGGCATTTTTTTATTTTTTTTTTCTGAAATTTTTACTACGAGGGCACTGCCCCCGAACCCCTACCAAGGGGGGACTCCAAACTAGTCTCCCTCCCCTTTCAACTCCCCATGGAAAATATTTTCTAGGGGGATCCCCCCCAACCCCCCCGTCATGGGATGGGATCCAAACACAGCTGAAACACGACCTCTGAATAAGGAAAATCAGGCTCCACAACCAACAATATCCCACTTGGAGACTCATCGCAACAATGCCACCGCTACTACACTTGCGGGACTATGCTCTGAACCTTGGACCTGGAAAATTTCTCATATTCACCTTCATGCTTGAATGCCAACTAAAACCAAGTAGGAACTCAGTTTCTCCCTGGTTACTATCTCTGTTAACATGTCTACAGGATTCTGGCTAGTGTGTATCTTTTCCAGCTTCAACAGTTCATCTTCGAGAACAGATTGTATGAAATGGTACTTGAGTTGTATCTGTTTAGTCTTAAAATGGAAGGTTGGGTTAGTCGCAATATGAATGGCACTTTGGTTGTCACTGTAAAACCTTCTATTCTCCTAATTCTTACCAAATTCCTCCATGAACCTCTGTAACCAAATCATCTCTTTACTATCCTCTATAGTAGCAACATACTCTGCTTCCATTGTTGAAAGTGAAACAACCTTTTGTAGTTTCGAAATCCAACTTATTTTTGTTCCACCTATAGTAAAAAAGTACCCCGTGGTGCTCCTTTTGCTATCTTTATTACCTTCCATATATGCATTAGCATATACCTGTAGAACAATGTTTGAACCTTCAAACCACAATGCATGAGTGGTAGTACCTCTCAAATACTTGAGAATCCAATGTACTTCCTTCCAATGTTCTTTACCTAGACTGTTCATATACCTGCTCATAAATCCCACTGCATGTACAATGTCTGGTCTTCTGCACACCATGGCATACATCAAGCTGCCAACTTCTGATGAATACAGAATCTTAGACATGTAATCTATCTCTTTTTGTATCTTGGGACACATCTCCTTACTTAGTTTGAAATGGTTGGCCAAAGGTGTACTAACTAGTTTTGCATTTTACATTCTAAACCTCTCCAACACCTTTTGTATGTACTCACCCTGAGACAATGCCAATTTGTGATTGTTCTTGTCTCTTGTTATTCTCATACCAAGTATTTTGTTTGCAACACCCAAATACTTCATCGTAAATGAATTAGCTAACTTCCTTCTATGCACATTTATATCCTACATGTTATACTCTGCAACAAGCATGCCATCCACATACAATAAATAGATAATATATATTCCATTATATATCCTCTTGAAATAAACACAATGTTCAAAATGGCATCTACTATAACCTTGTTCTCCCATAAACTTATCAAATTTCAAATACCACTACCTAGGAGATTTCTTCAATCCATACAAGCTCTTCTTCAACCTGCATACCAAATTCTCCTTCCCTTTGACCTCATACCCCTGTGGCTACTGCATATAAATCTCTTACTCCAAATTCCCATGGAGAAAGGTTGTTTTTACATCTAATTGTTTAAGATTCAAATCTTCTACCGCCACTAGAATTAAAATAGTTCTAATTGAAGTCAATTTAACAATAAGAGAAAATATTTCATCAAAATCTATACCTTTCTTCTATATAAACCCCTTTACAACAATTATGTCCTTCTACCACTTCTTTCCTCCATCTTCTTCCTTCAACCTATAAACCCATTTATTCTACAACTCTCTTTTACCTGTAGGCAATTGAACCAAATCTCAAGTCTAGTTTCTTACCAATGACTCCATCTCCTTATTCATGCCTTGCTCCCACTTCTTTCTAGTTTCCACCTACACTGCTTCTTCATAACATTCTGGTTCACCAGAATTAGTCATCAATAAATAATACAATGAAGGAGAGAATCGTTCAGGGGGTATACTTAATCTCGTAGATATTCTAACACTTTTCAGAGTTTGAGGTACCTACTGTTGTTCTTGATTTTTCGGCACATTTGGAACTTCATTTTCTTTGATTTCATCAAGCACTGTGTACTCTGTGTTTTCCTTTTCCCGATTCTTTCCTTGCAACTGATCTTTATAAATGACCTTTTCATTGGAAACCACATCTCTAATCCTAATGATTTCACTATTTTCATAATCCCACAAGCGATAATGAAAATCATCAACTCTATATCCAATAAAGGTAAATTTCTTGGATTTAGCCTCAAGCTTTGTTCTATTTTCTTTATCAATATGGACAAATGCTTCACAACCAAAAGTTCTAAAAAAAGAGCAGTTTACCTTTTTACCTGTCCATGCCTCCTCTGGAATACCACCATCCAAAGCACTTGCAGTCCCTTTGTTTATTATGTAAAGAACTGTATCTACAACATCTACACAAAACTATAAGGGAAACCCTGCATGCAATCACATACACCTTGCACGCTCCATGATTGTTCTATTCATCCTGTCTGACACACCATTTCCTTGTGGTGTTCTTAGGACTGTCTTTTCTCTATGAATCCCACAGTATGAACAGTAACTATCAAAATACTTGCCATAGTATTCACCTCAATTATCATATCTGAGACACTTCAACCTTTTTCCTGTCTCATTTTCAACCAATATATTTCCATTTCTTAAAAGTAGAAAACACATCATATTTATGTTTAATGCAATAAACCCAAGTTTTTCTAGTTGCATCATTAGTAAAAGTAACATAATAAAAAAATCCACCAAGAGATTGTACTTGAGCCAGTCCCCATACATCTATATGTACAAGCTCTAACTTTTCACTCTTCTTATATTTCCTAGCCTTGATAAATATGACTCTCTTATGTTTTCCATAAACACAGTTCTCACAAAATTCCAAACTTTCCTGCTTCGGATCTGGCAGCAACTTCCTTGAGTCGAGAATATGCATCCCCTTCTCACTGATGTGGCCAAACATATGATGCCACAATGTTGTATTTCTTCCTGTGGAAGATAAAGAAATAGAACATACAGTATTGTTAAGACATAAATACAACGTACCTATCCTGTCTCATTTTTTATCACCATTGATCCTTCAATGATCTTCCACCATGTTTCTCCAAACATAGATAAACAACCACCATCTCCCAGCTTCCCTATTGAGATCATATTTCTTTTCATAGTAGGAATATGCCTTACCTATTCCAGCATCCATTCACCATTCTTTAACTTTATCCATACCTTACCCATTCCAACAATTTTACATGGTTCATCATCACCCAATAAAACATGTCCAAAATCACATAATCATGAAATAATTTCCTATGGGATGTAGCATGACATTAAGTCTATGAATCTACTACCCATAAATCACTAGTATTATCTAATGCAAGAATCAAAGCATCTTGTAACGCATCACCTGCTACATTTTCTTCCTGAGTAGTCTCCTACTATCCATCTCCTTTCTTCTTTCGAGATCTGCAGTCTTTCTTCATATGTCCTTTCTTTCCATAGTTACAACACTCTATATTTCCCAATCTAGACTTGGATCTACCCATTCTAGACTTGTTGTGATTACCTGGTCTCTTTCATATCTCCATTTGTCTTCCCCTGCTCTCGATGGTCAATGCATTACCTGATGTCTCACTTGTGCTTTTCCTTCGCATTTCCTCGCTAAGAATAACAACAAAAACATCATCAAATTTCAAAGTGTTTGAACCAGAGGCAGAGTTAGTTATAGACATGACCAAGCCATTCCATCTTTCTGGCAATGCACACAAGATTAGAAGAGCCCTAACCTCATCATATAAGTTCACTTTTACAGAACTTATCTAATTTGTAATCATATTAAATTCATTTAAATGATCAGCAACATATCCACCTTCTGACATATTCATATTAAATAAACTCTCCATTAGAAATACTTTGTTGGAGGCTGAGGGTTTTTCATACAACCTACCTAATGCACTCATTAGACCTTACGTTGTCTTTTCTTTTGAAATATTTAAATCCACCAACGAATCCAGGCACGGTCATATTGTTCCCAATTCCTTTCTGTCAAGAACCTCCCAGTTTTCGTCCTTCATAGTTTTCGGTTGTTTTTCTTTACCTCCCAATGGTGGGAATAGATCCTTCATGTACACATATTCATTTGTTTGCATCTTCCAAAACTGATAATTTTGGCCATTAAATTTCTTGACCTTAAATTTTCCTTCTTCCACCATTACCCCCACTCGAACCAAGAACCCTTTGTTCCTGTGGGTTTATTTGTGAAATAGACCTTTGGCTCTGATACCAATTGTTAGAAAAAAAAGAATCACAGAGAAATAACAATAAACAAGATGCAAATATAACACATAAAACACATTACAAGAGAGACACCAATATAACATGGTTCACCCAAGATGGACTACATACACACAAAAATTGTCAGTCCTTATTATTATACCATCCAACAAATTATGGGATAAAACCCACAGCACATCTGCTACAATTTCCTCCTCACTCTCTCACAGTCTCTCCTACACAATCATAGAGATATTTACAATGCTACAATACACATCCGTATTAAAATGCCTTCCTTTTAAAGAGAAATTACCATGGGAAAATACTATGAAACACTCAACACCATGGGCCCATAAATCACCCATTGTTGACCAAGTCATGACTATAAAATTACAACATTTTACAAGGCATTTTTTTAGAAATTTTCGCTATGGGGGCGCTGCCCCCGAACCCTTTCCAAGGGGGCTCCCAAATTAGTCTCCCCCCTGGAACTCCCATGGTGACTATTTTGGAGGGTAAATCCCCCCCAAACCCCCCGTCATGGGTTGGGATCCAAACATGGTTGAATCACGACCTCTAAATAAGGAAGATCAAGCTCCACAACGAACAACTAGTACCTTTCATGGTGATGGAATCTACATGGTGTTGATGATGCTTGGCTAGATGCACACTAAACAGTTGGATCCTTGCATTCCTTGGGATGTCAATTTTCCACCTTTGACACCATGACATGGATACTTGCAGTTGAGGTAGTGGTATCCAGGCATACTTTTTCCTGAGGATTTTTGTTGGATGGCATTCTCACTGATGGGGATGAAATGGGAATCTAGCATTGCTTGTGTTTGGAGAAGTTATTTGCATGTTTACTTGATGGAGTAAGTCAACCTATATTCACATGAGTTCATCTACGTTGTATCATGTTCTAGTTTCCTACATGGGGCACACTTCTTTGGATATACTTGTGGTTTTCTTGCATGGTGGATTGGGGGATGTATCTTGCATTTTGAGTTTTTGCGAACCATTTGGGATCCGGTAACATTTGATCTTAGTTTTCACACTAAGTACAAGGTTGGATGCACGGGGGCTTCACTCAATAAACCGCTATCATAGCGCGTTCGTTCGTGGCATATGAAACAATACCCCTAATTTCACTAAATATGGGAAAATACCTTCCAAAACTGTTTTTTGTAACCCCCTCCCAATATGCCTTCAAAATTTTAAAAAAAAACCTATTTTCACTAGACATTGTATGTATCAATTTTTTCATTAACATTTTGTATACCCCTTTATATTTATACCTAGTATATTGACATGATACCCCTCTTATGACCCCACATGCATTCTACAATGCACCTTGCTTCTTTCGATGTATATTGTGGATGCACATTACTTCACCCACAATGCAATTACTCAACCACATATCATTATGATTTGCAACATCTAATGGTCTAATTAAGATATAGGAGATCACTTCTTGTATGTGACTAGAGCCAATGCACATAGTACAACATTTAGATTGCATGTTGGAGTTCCCCAATCGCTGACTAAGCCTGTTCTGGGCTAGGTATCCAATACCCTGGGGCCTGTAACAAGCTCTAGGAGGCTGAATAAACCTCCCAAGGCCTGTAATAGGCACGAGTGGTTGGGTATTCAAGCCCCCAAGGCCTATCGAGGGCCTATAATAATCCTTGGAGGCTTAGATCCTCCCAAGGATATTGGTAACAACTGGCTGAGTGCTATTGGTAACAATTGGCTGTCAATGACCACTGTCTCTCGACTATAATCGACTGGAAACCCAATTCACCGGGAAACCCCTGGCCTCAAGCATGCCTCAAGATGTGATTTCCCTCCATACTGGTAATCCCAAGCCTTTCCTCAACCCGATTTCTCATCCAGCCGTGATCCTTCCATCTCCATTTGGTGGATATTTTTCATCCTGCCCATATTAAAAAGACCCCGAAGTATTTGTGTATTGTTACATTAAATTAAAAAAACCTTTGCCCCTAATATATAAGCAATATAATTTTTAGGTTTTCATGAATATTTAATACCGCAATATCAATGAGCGTGATATTATATTGCCTTATAGTGAAGCCCCCATGGTTGGATGGTAGTAATAGATGGAGCTATTCCTTGGTACAGTTGATGCACATTCCAGTTGTGTTCATAGTATTTCATGTGGAATATTGTGAATTGTTGTTTCCTTGTTCAAGTTGACGATGATGTCTTTCATATCTGTTGGTTTGCAGGTGATCTGAAATTTTCAGGATCTTTTTAACCAAAACTTTGCATGTAACATTCATAAAATGGCTTAAAAGATTATTTTTAAATGCTTTAAAATCAACACAAGCAAATAAAAGAGCGATGCAAACCAGAAAATGAAGATAAGAGCTGATAGCGGAGTTCACCCCTCTTGGGGTACGTCTCTAAGTCGCTTCCAATTGAAAGGCCGATCTTATTAATTCTTCAAAGGTTACAAATTGAGTGTTATGGAAACACTTCTAATTTCTTTCTGTCGGACTCAGAATCATACTGCACCACTGTGTTCCTCTTGAAAATATGAGAAAAATGAGTATATGTTACACCAAAATATTGACATCATGAGCCATGTATCATTTCCATGCCTTCATACCTAAAGTCCATTGTTTAAAACATCAAGAGAAAGGTTGTTGTCCTTCCCTTTCCACAATTTGTAGTCACCCCGAAGCACCTTGATTTCCATCAAGGGGTGTCATACCCTAAGTGACGTGCTCTGCACACTGGAAAAGTGTGTCGTGACTCCTTCTGCCTTTACATAAGGTGCGTTGATCCAATTGTGGTGCAGGTTGTATTCATGCAAGGTGCATCGGAGTTGGTTAAAGTTGATAAAAGGAAGCTTTGAGCAACTTCTCGAAGCTTGGTGACATGGAGGCTTATCCCTAGATACTAGGAAACACGGCATTCGATCTCCTAACCTAATGGTATGATCCCTTAGACCTCTCCCTAAATCCTCAACCTATCCTATCCCTTTAGCCTTATAAATATTGAGCCTCTCTCCATTGTGAAGAGAGGAAGGATTATAGTACTCTTATGCTGGTGAAATTTCTCTAGGCGATCCTCACTCATCCTTTGGAAGACAAGATTTTCTATCTTGGAGGCTATGATTGTTGGATGCAAGTTGCAACGTTAAGGATTTGGTTGTGAAATTTCTTCCCTATGTACTTTTGATCATTACATTAATACAAGTGTTTTCCATAAGTGTTGTTGTGTTGATAAATCTTAGGATTTTCCTCAACTATTAATCTAGGTTAATGCATATTTATATGCTTTCACTGCTTGTATGTTTCCACTTGCTTGACACAGTTTTGCAGTTGAAGATCTGAATACCTTGGAGCTTGGAGAAACAATAAGAAAGGAACTGCAGACTCAAGGCAAGCCCTTTGTTTACTCATCTTGCAATTCTATTGATCTAGGAGAGTAATTGGTATTGTGTACTTATTTGTTCTAGATCCACTTGGACTAGGGAGATATTTTTGAGTCCACTCAAGTAGATTGTCAGAAAACAAATCTGGCGACCATACTGGGGAAGGGATCTATAGATTCAAAATTGCTTTTTTGTTTCATTAATTTCCTTTTGACCAAATTTTTAGCCTCTGAAGTGCCTCCCACCCTTGGATCTGACCATCAGAGGGTTTATGGGTTATCCAGACCCTATTTGGGATCAATATTGGACCTATTACTCTTTTTGTTTGTGGATCACTTCTTATTTTTTATGCTTGATCCTCGCCTAATGCACCTGGGTTTTTTATAACCTATGTGAATGTGTTTCTGACGTGTTTACCCTGTGAACAAATTGCGTCACTAATGCTTTCTGGATTTTGGAAGCTTGTGTCTTTGATGCACATAACTAGTGTACAGAGTCCGTCATTAGACCTTCCAACACTCTGGTGCACCATAGCAGGGAAAGTCACCCTTTATTGCTTGGTACCCAATCCCAAATTTTCTCCATTTAGGATTTTGGTATGATTTTTAGAGCCGTGTGTACTGCAGCTTACAGTCACATAACCCATAGACCCATCTTGACTATATTCTTGGTTTGATTGTGTTGATTAGGGTCCTTAGTTAGTCAAGTGAGTATTTTAGTAGTGGTGGGAAATTTCAATCCCCCATAGATCCACCAAGACTTGTGACTCCTAATCTCCTTACTAGATCTCTACGACTTGTCGTATCTCACTCTTGAACCTTCCTACTATTAGATGTTGTGACTTTCTTTGATTTTGAGTGTTTTTGTGATTCTTGGATGATTATTTTTTCTTTGAGAATTTCTAACTGATTGGAGTGCAGTCTCATGTCCTCTTGTTTTCTTCTCATATATCTGGAAAGCGTCATAGTTATCAAATTTCATTTCATACATGTATTGGAAAATCAAATTGATTTGTTATCCTCATTTCAAGTTTATTACTTGGAAATTGTTGTAGAATTTTTCATGCTTTGGATTTTCTCATTTGTAAATCCTTGGAAAGTTTGAAAAGATAATCACTTTCTTGAATTTTCTTAGTTGTGAGAAATTGATCCATCATTTCTTTGAAAAGTTCAAGTAGATTCAATCTTTTGCAAGGCATTCTAAGATTTGAAAGATTCGTGCCTTTTTTATTTTCTTTTTTGCTTCTTAGATCATTGTTGTGGAAAGTTAGATTCATTTCATTCTATAGAGAAATTCTTCTTTTCATTATTTTGTAAATTCGTTTATGTTTGAAAAGGAAAAGAAAAAGAAAAATATTTAGATTTGGTGTGTTTATTTTTTGCTTTTGTCGGATTTGTGAAAGATTTGCTTCATTTATCTTTCGGTAGATCTTGAAGTATAGGGGTACTTGTTTGGTTTTCTTCTCACTGGAAACAAGAAAATATTTATCCTTACCACATATAGTTTTCATTGAAAGAAAGAGAAAAAGGTGAATCTTCATGTAGTTAAGGCTTGCATTATTTTTAAATTATTGTCTACACCTCATGCATTCACCTAACCGCTCAGATAAAATTTACCAGTAAAATTAGGTTAAAAATTTATATTAACTTGTGTGATAAGTTAGTGATGTGTTCCGTCCTCGTTTAGCATGCCAGTTGTCGTTATCTACCTGCACTGCATCCCGGGGGCTTGCAGTTCTTCCATGAATGAACCGGTATATCGAATGGCCTTTCATGTACCCTTGGGTCTATAAAAAGGTACTTCACGTACTCGGTAGTATATCGGAAGGCTCCTGTCATATGGTTGTTTATTAGACAGCACCACTACGGATTTGAGCTCCCACGTACCTTGAGTATATCGAGAGACCCGTCTAGGATTCCTGTAACCAACCGAGTCAACTATTTGGTTGTCTTTGAATAGAAATACACCAAGAACAACACTCGGGGAGCTACTATGCACATACTTCTAGGTAGTCGGGTTATACAGTCAGGGGCACGGTCCTAATCGTCCCTTGTTAGTGCTCTGAAGAATTGGGCCAAGTATAACTATTGGACCCTGTGGTATATCGTGAGTTGCGAATCCTTGACAATCCTATGAGTTTCCAAACCATTGAATCATGTCCATCACATAATTTTTCTTACGGCCTTAGCTTGTGTAGAGTGTGAAAGTGTGATTTTTTCTTTTCTTTTGTAGAAGCATCTTACAAGAAATATTGGTTCAGTCGTTCTAGCTGATCAACCTTTGAGAGGATCTTGTAGGATCTTGAACTTGCCACCTAATTATCCCCTTAATCAGGAGTAGAACTCAGGAGAGAACATGGATCAACCCACTACGTCAGTGTCGCATGAAGAATTAAAATCTACCATGGAGTCAGGAATGAATTATTCACCTCTCGTATGTTCACCAATCAATGATCCTCCACGAACGATAACTATAGAACATTCTACCTCATGTGGCACATCCTTCCATCATTCGATGGAAGGAGAACTCAAGGCTGTAGATTGAGTTTTCAATTGACCCCAGGATGACTCTGTATCAACAGTATTTGGTCCTACTGCATCCTTTTTGGATACTTATCTAGGTCATCATGTTTCTGCGTTTGGGTCACTTCCCATGACACCTCATCGATGGATTCCCAACGACGAGTTCCTTGCACCTCTCTATGAGTAGATTACTAGTTTGCGCATAGCTAGAGAAAAAATTAGACACCATAGTTTCCCTCATAGAGGAGGTCCAGAAGCACCCAGTCACCAACATTCCCCTGTATGCCCTTTATATTTGTATTCACCGGAAGTCTCTACACCAAACATGACCACTTATGAACCGGGTCAACCCTCGTTTCCTACGATTACACCTTATAATAAGGAGAGTGGTTCTACACCTCACTTGATTGCAATGGTTGAAGAGAAACCTTCAACCATTCCTAATTCTACTAATGGAACGCTAGCCCTACCCCCCCACCTCAAAATTCAAGGGGAGGTTACAATTTACCTATTAATTACATTATGAGTGATGCTCCTCCCATAGTCAATAGTTACCAATTAACTGCGAGTCAAACTTCGACCAGTGGTCAATACACGGTTACTAGGCATATTCTTGTAAGTGGACAACCTTCGAATGGGGGGAAACCCTTAGTTAGTGGCCACAATGTGAGTGGAGGACATTTAGGTTTTAGTGTGGTTGGAAGTTCTCTACCAACCATGGGACAAAATGTGGGAACACATTATGCTGGGGGACCATCCATTTCAAATCAACCACCATGGAGTTACATGTATCCAGTTAATATTAACCCTTTTCCATGAAAAAACTATCCATGGAACCTCTTCCCCGGATTACCTTATCCCGGAAACACAAACACTCCATGGGGGCACGATAATGTTCCTCTGATTGGCCTTCCAATCGACGAACCTCCCCCACCACCCCTACAACATGTCCCACCACCACATGGCTCACCACCACTTCCCTCTAGAGGCAGAGGACCCCCACCCTATTCTGGCAGCGACAGAACACTACCCTTTGGTGGAGGACCACCTCATTCTGGAGGAGGAGGACCCCGACCCTTTAGTGGAGGACCACCTTACTATGGAGGAGGAGGACCCCCACCTTCCGGTGGAGGACCACCCCATTCTGGAGGAGGAGGACCCCCACCTTCCAGCAGAGGCCCACCTCATTTCGTAGGAGGAGGACCCCCACCATTCGGCGGAATTCCACCTCATGATAGAGGTCGAGGAACACCACCCTCAAGCGTAGGACTACCCTATTATAGAGGAGGACCTCTCTCAGGTCCACCTCCTAACCTAGGAGGCCCACCCCCATATGGCCAATTTCCTACGGGAGGACCTTATGATCAATCCATACACAGTCCTATTGGTACGTCGATGCCTTATTAGTACTATTAGTATCTCCATCCAAACCAACAGTTACCATTTCTAGCTACTTTGGATTTGTTAGACCTGTCTCATTTGACCAACGATCCCATCTACCATGGTTATAATTGGCCACCCATTCCAGATATCCCAAAGTTTGATGGAAAACCCACCGAGGATCCTAGGAACCATGCTTTGACTTATCATTTGTGGTGCTCCTCCAATTCCTTAATGGATGATTCAATCAATTTAAGTTTATTTCAATAGACTCTCACCGACATTGCCGCAAAGTGCTACATCGAGTTACCACCACACTACTTTCCCTATTTTCGATCTTTTCCTATGTCATTTTTTACTCGTTTCTGGTTACCAATTCATTATGAAACTGCTACGGATCTATTGACTTCTCTCTGCCAAACCACTTCCACCCATATTTTTGATCATATTCATGAGTGGAGGAGGTGACGACGTCTTATTAAAGCTCCTATTCCAGACCAACGTTTAGCTGACCGGTTTACAAAGTTACTTTTTCCCATCATAGCTAAAGATATAGCTATGGGAGAAGCTATCACGGAAGAACAATCTATCGCTCGTTCCCGGTACCTATACCTCGTCTATGCTCAATATGGAACGCTTTATGACATTGTCCCTGATGCCCCCCACCCTAACTATGACCCGAAAAAACCACCCACGGGACCTGATGCTGATGGTGTTATTGGTTCCATTCATTCCCAACCTGTTACCCAATTCGGTGGATCCTCGAACCACCATGGCTTGACCCCATCGTCATATCGGGTTGGGAACAACACCAAGAGATCACCCGCTCATGTTTCCACTGAAGAAGTGAATTCAATACAATATTATTCACCTTAAAATCTAGTGGGAAGAAGAAGAACAAAGGTAAATCCAAGAAATATTCTACTCGATAGGAACAAAAGTACAATCCCGAGGACAAACAAAAACAAAATATGAAATATCCTTGTTTACTATGCAGTGGTGATCATTTCACCAAAGAGTTCCCACATCGGGACGAAGTGCAGAAATTTCTCAAGTGAAACACTACACCCACAGTTCTCAATGATCCCTTCCCCACCCAAAACTAACAAATCATCCCACAACCCCCTCCTTCTCAAGGAGACCCATCCACCACCGCTCATGTTCTCATGATGCACAATGAAACTGTCAACTTTAGTACTCGAGCACGATTATATGACTCAGTCCGCAATAAGGAATCTAACGGAAGTAATATTGAAAAATATTCTTCATCTACATCAGACATCCCCATGCCTCAAAGTCCTGTCATTATTGAGAAACCTTCCCTAGATTCAGTGTTGCATCCACCTAATAGCACGATTCAAAAAGTTGTTTTCAACCCCAATGCTCGGGATGCTCAGAACTACAACATTGTAGAGGACTTGGCACAAGCTCCTTGTGCTATGTCGATGCTGTAAGTCTTACAAAATTTCCAAATCAGCGTAAGACTCTCCTTGCTACTATTGGAGCTATAGACCCTAATTCCTCAAATACAATCATCTTTAAACTTGAGAATTTCAAACCGAGGCTTTCCCACCAACTTGCATTCCAAGTTGTGACCAACGTCGCTGGTAAAAGCATCCATCGTACTCTTTTAGATGAAGGATACTCCACCTCGGTTATGTTGTTATCCTATTGGAAATCCATTGTCTGTCCTGATTTGAACCATTCCCCTACCACTTTGAAAGCATTTGATGGTCATGGATTCCAACCACACGCGTTTTTACAAGCCTTAGCATTAGAGTTGGGGGGAAATACTGTTACCGTTAAGGTGGAAGTAGTCACCGCCCCATTGGATTATAACGTATTTTGTGGTATTAATTGGTTTTATGCCATGACTGCATTCGCATCATCTATATTCTGCATCATGCAATCCCTCCATCAAGGGAGAATTATCACTGTTGACCAACTGGATTTCTATAGACCAAACACCACTACTCATCCTGTAGAAAATGTCCCTCTGTTAGGACACTCTTTGTAGTTATTTGAGAGTGTGGGGGTAGGAATCCTTAAAGATTCATCCCTTATGGGAATATTTCCAACATCTAATCCCCATTCATATGTTTCCATGGTGAACATGATTTCCTCTATGATCCCATCGTCATCCAACTCCAATGACCAATGGATTGTTCCCGATCCTGATAGGTTGGACTTGATTGGAGACACTATTCCTCTCTCACCTACGGAAGCTACCTATGTGGCTATCCAATTAGCACATGATGACCACTCTTTAGTGGAATCCACATATTTTTCTCCACCCTTAGAGCGGATTGTGTCCCTCCCCGATCCTCTACTCTGCAATTTTCATTCTAACGAATCCATTATGGAGAACCATCGATCTTCTTTCCTCCCACCGCTAAATTCAGTGGAGAACCATATTGAAACCATTTTTTAACCAGATGTCTTTTCCTACCCTCAATCTCTAATACTCACTTGTGATATGGTAATCGAGGGAAACTTGGCCAACATTGCACCTACATTCCCGATAGACATCTCGATCACGCTCGGAGTCGTGGAACATATTAGTATAGGCCAAAACTGTTCTCCTAAAGATATAACCACATATACAACCTTATTCAAACAATTTCACGATGCATTTGCATGGAGCTATGAGGAAATGACCAGGATCGATCTTGCTATTGTTGTGCATGATATTAAAACATATCCTGAGGCAAAACCTATCCGAAAAAAATTACGTCCAGTGCATCCTCGGAAAACTACGGCTATCAAGGAAGAAAATGAAAATATGTTGAAAGCTGGGTTCATTTATCCTGTTCCTTTAACCGATTGGGTCTCTAATGTCATCCCTGTTACTAAAAACAAGGGCACCATTAGGGTTGGTGTTGACTACCAGGATTTAAATAAGGCTTGTCCCAAGGACAACTACCCTACCCCTTTCATCAACCAAATCATCGACAAATGTGCCAGAAGTGTCATCTTCTCATTCATGGATGGCTTTCCTGGCTACAATCATATTGAGATCCACCCAACCGATCAACACAAACTGGATTTCATATGCTCGTGGGGCACGTTTGCATACTGCAAACTCCCTTTTGGCCTTAAAAATGATGGTGCTACATTCCAGTGGTACATGTCGTACACCTTCCACAATGTGAAGGACTTTGTGGAACCATATCTCGACGGTCTTCCAGCTCACTCAAATCGTAGTGAGTTTCACATTGATCATATGACGACAATATCCCTTAATGTAGACGATACAACATCCATGTAAACCCTCACAAGTGCATATTTTGTGTCGATTCTAAACGCCTCTTAGGCTTCATCATTTAAAAAGATGGCATCTGCATTGATACCCTCAAGGTGGAATCCATCGTCACTCTACCACTGTCTACCGACATTATGGAACTTCAAATTTTGTAGGGGTAGGAAAACTACTTGTGGCGCTGTTGCTTGGTTTTTCAACCAAGCATGTGCAAAGATGCACCTACTAACTTGTAGTAGCAGTCTTCAAATTGAAATCAAATACAACTATAAACTAATATCAATTTAACATGTGCATATAACAATAAACTTGAAAAGATTTAAGAACAAGAACAAGAAACGAAATAAAAAATGACTTTTGTATTATAATACCTCAAATGGTGAGGATGTTTGGTGGTGAGTAGCTCCAAGGTTGAGATGCTCTAGGCTCCAATGGTCTCTTCTCCAAGATTCCTACAATGATCAAAGAACTCAAGAGAGATTTTGACAGCATGAGGATAGGATGATGGATGGATGGAAAGTGAGTAGCCCCTATCACCATTTTATAGTTTTTGGTGATGGGGAATACCATTGTGGTTTTGAGGAAACCAATGGTATTGACCAACATGGTTTAGGTACCTTTTTCCCTCTTTTTCCCTCTTTTGAATATTTTGAATATTTTTATTCCCTTTTAATATTTTTGGAATTCTGGACTCTTTTTTAGGGTTTTTTGTGTGTTTTTGAGGAAAAATATATATTTTGAGGGGGAAAAAGGTGTATTATGGTCTTTTTGGTGACCTTTTGATGGCTTTAGAGGCTCAAATGGTGGAAAAGTGGAAAAATGGGTCATGTGAGTAAGGGAATGAGCTAGTGAGCACTATTTGGGTGTTAACAGATTGCCCCCTGATGTGTGAGGGCAGGAGCTCATCATATGGCCGATAGACATCATAGTTCTTTTGTATTTTTCCTAGGGTTTGGGGAAGAGAAGAGACCAGTTGGAGACTGGATCAATGGCCCCTTGGAAGCTGCAAAAACAAAAATATTACATGGCCTCAATATGAATGCGGAATAATATCTGATAATGGATGAGGCAGGCATACCCATGCTCGTATATATACATAACAATTAGTCCCAAGAAGGGGGACCTGAATAATACATAAAAAATCTGCTAGTACATCATAATGGTCCAAAGGGGACACTATTTTGGGATGTACTCATGATCATAACATGATTGATCTCAATAGCTGATACACTGGAAATGAAACAACAGTTTCGAATAAGGTTTCAGGAGGGTTGGTGAACTGCTGAAACTGAAGGTGTCCAACATCTGTAGGGACTTAGCAACTGTGAGTCAACTCTGAGGAGTATATGTAACTGTATACTCGAGGGAGTATAAAACTAGGGTACATCTGAAAAGTGTCGCCATGCGCAACCCGGATATGTATAGGAAAATGTAACTGGTTGTTTCCATCAGTAGACTCTCAAATGTAGAAGAGTCAGGTGGTATTTGAGGTCTTCAACAAATAACTGAAACGGCTAATACCCTATGCGAGTCTCAACGATGAGATCAAGGTGTTGAAGTCGAGCATGTGAGAAACAACCATTTGGAGAGGCACTGAGGACTCTTCTCGAAATGTTTCGTAGGAACTCATCATAAATGGTGATGAGTCCAAGGCACAGGGACCTCTAGGTCTATCCTCTGGAATAGATTTGGTTGGTGTCGACAGAGGGAGACCAGCAAATATCAAGGCAATGATGTTTCCTTGATAGGAGTGTGAGGTGCACAACTGATATGTGGTAGTACTAATGGTAGGATTATCATACTGTGGGGATGGGAAATAACTGGGGTCATAGAGTGGGTGGACTCAAACTTCCTTTGTTCAGAGCATGATGACATGGTTGACCTGGTAGCATAGGAAACTGACTTGTAGGTGCGGGGATCATAGCTTTAAGGACTGAAGGGTATGTATTGTAGATCGAAGTGACTTTGGGGGGGACAAGCTGACAGATGCTGTAGAGGGACTCTCAGGGTGACATATTGCAGAATACTCTGAACAAAGGCAACCAAAATGGGGACGCTGCCATATGAGTAGACATGATCTGTTGTGGCACCGAGAAGCACCATTGGGTCCTTCTTCATAGTTTTAATGAGCTCCAAGAAGGGATAAAAGTGTGCTCTGAAATGGTACTATCCTGTGGATTTTATGAGCCTAGGACTATTTGTGCTCATGAGTGCTTTCATTTTTAAGGAGTCTGAAAACGATAAGAAGACTCTACAGTGGTGGTGTACTGTCCTGTGGATTTATATGAGCCCAGGATGGTGATTTCTCATGGTCGCTTTCATTTTTAGAGAGTCTGAAAGTGGTAAGTGGACTCCATTGGTTGTCTTTTTCGTAAGTTAGTCTCCAAGGCCCGAAAAAGCATAAAATAATGCAAATGGAGAACTCTTCTAGCCGATGTGACTAGAGTATTCCTTTTTTGTAATTAGTCTACAAGGTCCGGAAAAGGGGTAAACTTATACAAGGTAGACTCCCTTTCATATACATTTAGCGACCATGAAAGGAAGCAAGGTTGCTCGGCGATTTTTTCATTATTTTAGGAGTCAGAAAAGAGCTTAATAGAAACTCCCTAAGTGCCTTTTTTCATAAAAGAATTGCTCGGCCCGAAAAAGGGATAAAATTATACCGAACAAAAAGGTTTTGATGATAGCGATAAATGGGCTTGCGCATCGTCATGAGCACAAAAAAATGAATCCGACGACATAAAGATTGTCAAAAATGGGCAATGACCAATGTGGCACGCAAATCGAGGCGACGAGGGGCATGGGAAAAAAGCCTAAAAAATATGGAGGTGAGAGCGAGAAATGATCTCAAGCATCATCATGAGCCCGAAAACCTGAATCCAACGATATAAGACTCGTAAAAAATGGACGACGACCGATGTGGCACGCAAACTGAGGCGATGAGGGGGCATGTAAAAGATGCCCAAAGAATCTGGGCGTGAGAGCGAGAAATGATCTCAAGCATCATCACCAGTGAGAAAAAATCAATCTGACAATATAAGACTTGTCAAAAACGGACGACGGCCGATGTGGCATGCAAACCGAGGCGACGAGGGGGCATGTAAAAGACGCCCAAAAAATATGGGCGTGAGAGTGAGAAATGATCTCAAGCATCATCACGAGCACGAAAAACTGAATCCGGTGATATAAGACTCGTCAAAAAGGGGCAACGACCAATGTGGCTTGCACACCAAGGCGGCGAGGGGCATGGGAAAAATGCCCGAAAAATATGGAGGTGAGAGCAAGAAATGATCTCAAGCATCATCACAAGCGTAGAAAACTGAATCCGACGATATAAGACTCGTAAAAAACAGACAACGCCCGATGTGGCACGCAAACCGAGGTGACGAGGGGGCATGTCAAAGATGCCCAAAAAATGGTCCTGGTGGAATGAGGAAAAGGAAAGGGCTATCATGAAGTTCTCGCTATGCTGATTCCAACGGTTTAAAAAATGAACATCGTATGATTCCAAAATCGTTGTTGGAAAAATGGTCAAATTTCTATAAATAGGGTGTGGGCCCAATGTGACATGTGTCATTGTTACGTGCGAGTTTCACAAAGCAATTGAGTGAGGTCAGAGCTCTTTCTCGATTTGTGGGAGATTCGACCGTTGGAATTTTGTTCCGCGAGCTTCAAGTAAGCCTATGTGCCTTAGCCTTTTCAATTATGTCTTTTTTGGTTAGCGGCGAGCCCCCGAAGGCCGCGCAACTTCACATTGGCATTCCAACATGGAATATCGCGGGTTTCGCGTCCTTTTCCTTTTCCGCGATGAACATCGTGGGTTTTGGCTTGAAACCCGCGATGTCCATCGCGGGTTTGGGGCCAACAGTCGCAATGTTCATCACGGCTATCTAGCTGACAGTCCTGATGTTCATCGCAACTATGGGGCCGGTACCCACGATGTTCATTGCGGGTTCGCAGCAGATACCCATGATGATCATCGCGACTAAAGGCTCGAAACCCACAATGGAATTTTTTGAAAAAAAATTGTTTCTTTGTTTTTTGGTAGGATGTTGAGGAGACCGCTAGTATCATGGTGGGAGTGGGAGATGGATGAGGATTTGATGGTGCGGATTCGGACTGACCAGGGTGTTAGGCAGGTCTTGGCTGCAGGCGGGATCCTCAAGTTCACTCAGATTCCACCAATGCATTCAGTCAGACAGCTGCTGAACAAATTGGTGGGCTTCTGGGTTCCAACAGAGGCTCCTTTCATAGTGGGGGGTGAGAGGTTAGAGATCACCCTTTCTGACGTTTACTTTCTTACTGGTTTGCCTCGCTTAGGGGAGGTAGGGGATCTTCTACCGAGGATCCTGGATGGGTTAGATATTGAGGATCTCTTAGAGAGATTCTGTGTGCTGAGGGCTATTGCACAGAACAACACATTGAGCCTGAGATCTCTGAGGGAGTCGGAGATGCAGGTTGTTGGGGCCTATATTCTGCGTGTGTTGGGTGCTGCGGTGCCACATCGTTTGTCTGGGGGACAAACGATGATGGTAGATTCTGTGTTGAGAGGGACCTACTATGCGTGGGGTCAAATGTTTCTGGCATGTGTCCGGAGAGATCTGGACAAGGTCAGTCGGGATGGGGGGAGTTTTTCTATGCCTCCTTGCTTTGTTGTTTTTTCTTTGAGCGGGTACCGACCTTGCGGCCGCATGTGTCGATTCGAGACGGGTTGGTTAGTGAGTCGTGCATGGTGCAGTGGGGGCAGATGATGCCCCGGGGTGGTGGTGGTATCCGCGGGTTCTTTTCGGAGGACATGTATGAGTAGTGGGAGGAGATCCCCCTACTGATTGATGACTATCCATATGCTGGTATGGATTATTGAGGAGATTCAGAGATGCCTCGAGCTCAGGGGCAGGCCTGGGGTTTAGATGGTATGTCTTTATTTTTGGTTCTCTACTACATCATGTGTTTGGATTATGAGTATAGTTAGAGATATTTATATGATATTGACTTGGTTCCCTTGTGTGATTATGCAGATGTTGGTCTGGTACCACCAGCTGATCATGTGGGTCGTAGGGGATGGGAAATGGTGGTCGTTCCTCCACCTGTAGCAGTACCGCCTCCATGTGCTCGAGGGGTTGTGCGCCCTCAAGATGATGCAGTTGAGGGTGTCTAAGAGACTTTGGACATGATTCTAGTAGGAGTGCTAGAGGAGGAGTGGAGGAACTTGGACTGGGACATCATCGAGCGTTGTTTCAATGCTCCTCGTGAGTAGCGTTCTATCCTACTTAGAGCAGCAGTGGTGATGGCTGAGAGGAGGTCTCAGGATTAGGAGGATCTGGAGGAGCCATTGGAGGAGGAGCCAGAGGATCCTGGGGATCGTGATCACTAGTTGGTTGTATATTTGCCCCCAAATGTTGATGAGCATATGGGGATGTACCTTTTTGTACGCCTTATGTATTTTTGTATATTGAGTGTTGAGGGCACCTATGACATGTTGACTATCATGATTATATATATATGTATATATATGTTTGGTTATATAGTCGTGTATGCACGTAGATGCACATCTTGTCTATTTGTTTTCCCGTGGAGGCATGTTTGATTCGTGTATGCCCATGGAGGCACATGTTATGCACATGGATGCAATCTTTTAATTTTTTTATATGCTCGTGGAGGCACATGTTATGCACGTGGATGCAATATTTTAATTTTTGCATATGCCCGTGGAGGCACATATTTGTTTTACACGTGGAGGCTTGTCATAGCTATTTGGTGTATGTTTATGTTTGTATGCTTGTGGAGGCACATGTTATGCACGTGGATGCAAATTTTATTTTTACTACATGGCTTGATTGGTGTGCCAATCAAGGATGTTGTTTGCCATATGGTCTGCTACACTATTGAGATTCCTTGGGACATGTGTGAATGAAATGGGCTCAAACTATCGAATCATTTGTTTAGTGCGCAAGAATTTTCTGAAAAGACATGGATCGCGTACCTGGTAATCATTGTTGAGCTAGGAAACAAGGAGCTGGGAGTCCAAGAAAATGCTAAGGTGACTTATGCTCATTTGGAGAGTAGCGGCCAGGAGACCGGTCACGGCATCATACTCAGCTTGGTTGTTTGTGGCAGCACCTATGCACACTCCGTTGATGTGGATCAACTCATGTGAACGAGAATATATTACCCAAGCTACGGGGGCGAGATTGGGAGACCAACAGCTTGCACCATCAGCGAAGCCAGCGTAGCAAAGTGGAATAGGATCCATCTATGGTCATGCAGGAAAAAACAAATTTTTAGGTTTTTTGTATTTTTTGTAAAAAAAAAAATAAAACTGTACAATTATGGACTGTGGTGTCCATTATATTTTCTATGGGTAAAATCATTTGAGGTAAATGACATGATCTTGGTGAGCAGAGTCTTCTTGGACGAGAACTCCAGAGACGGCGTGATCTGACACCGAAATGTAAAGGGTAAAGTCTTTTGTGAAATTTGGTGGAGAAATCAAAGGGGCGCTTGTAAGTGCTTTCTTTAGTTCCGTGAAGGTTCCTTCCGCCTGGTCGTCCCATACAAATCGAGTGTGAAGACGTAGCAAATGGAGGAAACCATGTACTATAGTGGCATATTCTGGGACAAAACAACGAAGGAAGTTGGAATTCCCTTGTAGGCTTTGCAGTTGTCGTAATGTACGTGGTGAGGGGAGGTCCACTATGGCTTGAACTTTCAGAGGGTCAACGGTGATTCCTTTCTCTGAAATGACAAACCCCAGCAAACGACTTGCTGTAACGCAAAATACACATTTAAGCGGGTTCAAGTGGATTTTGTATTTGCGGCAACGCAAGAAAACTTGTCGAAAATCTTCTAAGTGGTCAGATCGATTCTTAGATCCAGCGGTGAGGTCGTTTAGATAAAATTTAATGATTTTATGCAGATCATGAAAGCAATAAGTCATGGCTCATTGGAAAGTGGCTCCCGCATTATTGAGACCAAAAGGCATGACGTGATAGGCGAAGGTGCCCCATGGGGTGGTAAAAGCGGTCCTGTATTGATCTTCTTTATGGATTTTGATTTGGTTATGTCCAGTGAAACCGTCCATAAAAGAGAGTTCCTCATGCCCCACACACTCATCGATTAGTTGGTCAATATGTGGTGTGGGGAAGTTGTCTTTGGGACAATCTAGGTTGAGGTCACGGAAGTCAGTACAGATGCAGATGGTGCTGACTTTCTTATTAACTGGTACTGGATTTGAAACCCAGGTGGTATATGCAATCGGGTATATCAAACCGGCTGCTCAAAACTTCTCAATTTCTGCTTCGACGGTTGGAAGCTTGGATGGGTGAATGGGATGTTGTTTCTGGCAAACCGGAGATATGTTGGGCCAAGTGTCTATGTGATGTTCTACGATGGTGGAATCAAGACCAGGCATCTCGGTATAAGACCAGGCGAAGACATCTCGAAACTCTTGGAAGAGTTTCTTATAAGCTTGGGTTTCTTTCTCAGTGCAAGATGCACCCAAAGAGATAGCTCAGGCTTTCCGAGGGTGGTGGAGATATCGATTTTTATAATGGGTGAAATGTTAGCCATGTTACCTTCCTCGAAGGCATCTAGAGCTGGTATTGGGTCTTTGAACCAATCGACCTTGGTTGGTAAGAAGTCCTTAGATTCAACAAATAGTTGGTTTGTTGCGGTGGACGTAGATGCTTCAGGGAGGAAGTATGATCGATGGTGCATATCATCCCAAGGGTAGTCCGGTGCAGTGAGTGTTTCTAGGATCTCTTCATCGGTACAGAAATAGTGTTCCATTAAATGAACTGGTTCAGGTTTGTATGTAGTTGAAATCATATAAATGGTATTTATTTCTTTTGAATGGGATGATTCTGGAGGGAAAATTTCTTCAACAAGTGGTGGGGATATCTCTAAGTCGGCATTATTCATCTCGTATAGTGCTGCTCTATAATCTGGGAGATCGGGGCAGTGATGTGAGTGATGGCCGTAGATTCTGCATATTGCACAAGGGTGGTTTTTGTGCAATGACTTATCACGAGGTTGAGATGGTAATTCTAATTTGACAACTGGGATGTTGATGTCATCATCCAACATATTCATGTGTTCTTGAAGTGCTGGTAGTTTTGGACATAGATGGGTGGCGTGGACAATATCGTCGCATAAGGAGCACTTAGGGAGTACACGGGTTGGGGGGTTCTTGGCTAATTTAGGAGTCACTGGGGGGTGTGAGTTGTGGGTGCAGTGTTGTAGGTTTGAGGACCTTTGCCCCCAATGTGGTGGGATTTAGGTGGGACATAACTAGATGTCGATGTAGTGCCCCCTGCTAGAATTGGTCTGTTTTGGGGGTTGGGACCACCAGGTTGTGGGCAATTTTGGTGGTTTGGTATGCCAGGTGGTGGATGGTTTGACATATTTACGGTTTGTACCGGTTGTAAAACAATGGTCAGAGTGGGTGGGGGGTTTGGTGCAGGTAAGTACCATACTGGTAACCCTATTGTCAAAACTGGTAGGTTGAGTGTAGCCATTACTGGTGAGCTGACGACTCCTGAAAACGGAAACAAGAACGGGATAGTATGAATTAGTGTTGTTCCGATATGAGTAGGCACGATGGGTGCTAATGGTGTCGTGAGTATGTTGAGGACGTTTTTCATTGTGTGATAGGGTACACATATCGGATACTGCATTTTCCTGTGGGGGGGTGGGATTGACGGGAAAGAGCTGGTCATGGGAGTATCCAAATTTCATGTCCCAAAATTGGAATTGGGTCACAATGGCCTAATCACATTAGCCATATTCATTAGAGTTTGTAAAATTGATGTTAAGGGTCAAATAATTGCCAAGGAGGAAAATTACTAGTTTCCTAGGTTTGGGGTGGAAGCTTTGGGATTTGGAATAAGGGGGATAATAAATGATGTTTAGACATTAGAAGGGTTCAAGTATTTAATAAATAGAGTGAATAAATAAATCCAAGAGAAATCCTAGGTGACAAATGGTTTTGGAGACATATGGAGGATGTGGGACCCACACTAGCTTGATTTTTCATAATACATGGTATCTCTCTTTTGCAAATTCGAATTAATGGGAATGTGAACACTCTTGGGTGAGTTGGTAATTCATAACACATGTCATTGAGAATCTTAGGTCGAATTGGGAAGGATTGGTAACCTCCATGGAAGATAAAGAGTCAAAGTGTAAGTTTGTGGACACTTGGGCTAGATTCCCTAGCCCCTATGACACCAATGATGGAGCATCTATGACAACTATGACAAATTGCAGACCTGACCTCTGACATCTGACCACTATGACATGTCAGCCCCAAAAATAGGCTCAAGGAAGGCGAATTTGGGAGTTGGAGAAGCCAAAGAGACTCAAAATCGAATTTGGGAGAAGATGGAAGGTTGGAACTAGGAGACAAGTGGCAAATGTGGAATATTTCCTAAATGGAAATCTATTGAATCTATTGAGAGGATTTCGACCCTTAGAAGGCTAATGTTGGTTATAAAATGTAGAAATGAAGTATGAGAATGGATTTTGATCATTTGTAGAATTTGCAATTGCATTTGTGAAGAGGGAGAGCTAGTGGATGACTAGTTTCTTGCCTTAGCCAATTTCGAGGGTGAAAGATTCCCATCCAAGTTGGTAATTGGAAAGGCCATTCAGACCTTTCATTTGGAGCTTTAATGGAGTCTTTATTTGCAGGTGTAAGCTACAGGGCAGCTCATGGTTTCTTCTATTGCAGCTCACTCCTTCAACCATTTCCAGTTTTGATGTCATATTCTTGATCCTTGAGGGAGGGCGTTTTTGGTGAGCTATTGTACTCTTTGGGGAAGCTTTTAATGCCCCATTTATTTTGTAATATGAAGGAAATACTCTGTTCTTCATCTCCAAAAAGTTTCAGGTCGAAATTCCAAGTAGAAATGTATAAATCTCTTTTTTAATGGAAGAACAATACCATTTCCCCACTACCTTGTTGTGAGCCAATGTATTGATGATGATTTCGAATGAATGGATGATTCTTTGATATATTTATGATCAATATACTGCCATGGATTTCTTCTACAAGTTTCATGTACTGTACTTGAGCATTTGAAGCATTTTTACTCAGTTTAGTTGTATTGGGAGGTGAAATAGTGCCATTCCCCCAAGGGTCGAATTGGGGATTTTTGCAGTTGAATGGGAGAGGGTGAGAACAGTTGTAATAATCCATTAATGGTGCATATGAGACTTTAATAAAATACTTAACACATTAGATACCTTTGTTCATAAATTTGAGTGGGTTTGGAGGCATTTGGGAAGCCATTTTCAGTACTTACCCCCGGGGGATTTGAACCCCAAATTACTAGTAAAATTGCATAATTGGTCCAGAATCTTAAGAGAGTTTGCAAAGGTATTTTGGTGGACATATGTCATCCATAAACATCATATTCAAGTTCTAATATCATTCATATACCTTCCTTGAAGATTTGAAGGCATTTGGAGTCAATTTGAGACCTAGAGACCAATACTAGTCAAAGGAAAATCACTAGTAAAGTTACCTACATTGATAAGAATTGAAAGAGGATTTGCAGAAGTATTTTAAAGGTCCAAAGGAATCCCTCAAACACATATTTATGTTCTAATATCATTCATATACCTTCTCAGAATATTTGGGATCATTTGGGCCAAATTTGGCACCTAGAGATCAAAACTAGTCAAAGGTCGAACTAAATTTTGGCTTATCATTGAGGTTTTTGGGTCAACTTGCATCGATGCACCTTGTTAGTGTAGACATTTCGTTGCCAACGCACTTTAACCTTACATCAAGGGTGTCAGATATCCCTCGACGTGCTTCTCGTCAGGGGAAAGTGCGTCGCCCAAAGGGCGCGCAATTCCCCCACTCTACAATCTAAAAACCCAAAAACATGGAAACAAAAAGCAATTCTAATCGACTACAATTGAAGACGATAAGGTTTAGGCCTACCTGACACTAACGTCGACCAAAACGGCTGGCTGAAAATCCCACAATTGACGCTTGAAAATTACCTCCAAATGGTGTTTTTCACTCTTACCAATTTAGTAAAAAAACAATGGTAAATAATTTTTACTATTTTCCCTTTTTATATTGAAAAACAAAATATTCTTATTCTAATTTATTATTTTATGGGTCATTTTTACTATAGTTTGAAAGGTTTTCATGTTTAAACACCTAATTTGTCGTTCTGACTTAGTTTTGGGAGTTTACAGGTAAAGTAAAGTGCCGTATTAAACGCTCAGTCACGGTCATCTCACACTTGTTATGAAGTGTGAACAACTCTTTGATCATTTTTTGTGTTATTATTTCGCTCGTTAAAATTGAACATTAATGACTCTGAGCTTACTCTTTTTTCTTTCTCGTGCTCATAAAGTCATGAGAATATGTCACAAACCCAAATTTCCTTCTTTATAATTTAGTGAAATTTTCCAAATAAAATTTCCACAATGGTTACTTATCTCTACCAATTTCGTACGTATGAAATAAAATACTCATTCCTACATAAATGTGTCAAACCTTAATTTACTCAATTTTGATTTATAAGCTCTCCTTCTTTGAACTTATGTGATCTTCTTCTCTCTCTCTCTCTCTCTATATATATATATACGGGAAATAGTACATCTATCTTCCAACATAATTAACTTAAACAATATGATATTCAAGTTGATTGATCAATTCAAATAAGCTCATTGTTCCAATGAAAATACTTATTACATAATAATAATCCTAATATTTTTAAACAATAAAATGTAATCCAACAACACATTAGTTTCCATTTGAATATTAACATTTCTTTACAAATTTACTTACTTGGGCAAAAGCATACTATTCAACATAAGTATACATGGAAAAAGGTACATGAAGAGACACATAATTACACATAAAAAAAAATTACATGAAGAGATACATATAACACACATATAAAGGGGACTATTTTCACCTGGTTCACCCGTATCTTGGGTTACGTCCAACAAATAAATTTATATTATTATTCAATGATCTAGAAGGGTTACATTAATCACTCCACTTTCTTGTGGGTTAAATCATAGAGAGTAAATT
This sequence comes from Larix kaempferi, assembly GCA_027924585.1. Classification (NCBI taxonomy): domain Eukaryota; kingdom Viridiplantae; phylum Streptophyta; class Pinopsida; order Pinales; family Pinaceae; genus Larix; species Larix kaempferi. Next base: position 1,416,216 of record BSBM01000888.1, read on the forward strand.
CCAAATCATTCGACAACAACATTATCCTTCTAAAAGGTTGAGTATAACAATAATTTGAAAGTAAAGTCTTCCTTTTCTTGCTACAATATTTAATACCGGTTTATGAAAAGAACCGTAATTATAATTCCTATCACCACTACCCCCATGAAAATAATTTAATAAGGGTTGAGCATTTAAAATATAACAAGGGTTGATAAACCAAAAGTCATGAGTATGTAGTTATATAAATCCTATTCGTCGAGCGAACTTACAAGGACTTCTTATATTAAAATAATATTACAAGGACTAATCTTTTAAACTCTTTTTAAAGAATTATCAGATCCTTATCGAGATATGGTTTACGCTTATCAAAATCAATCTCTAGACTCTTTTGGGAAAACGTAATCCTATCAAACAAAACCGAAATCAACAAAGGTTAAGAAAGCATACAAACATCGAGCGTTGGATCCATATGGGTACTATAATTATAAGTTTCAATAAGGTCAAGCAACACTAGCATTATAAACATAATTTAATAAATATGAAGCTTCAAACAAAGGAATATAACTGAGTATGTTACATAAATTTAAAGTTGGAATCAGGCTTTGATAAGTCATCCTCTCCCAACTACTACATCGACAGTAACCTAAAATACAAACAAGCAGCAAGAGTTTAATGTTTTAAAATCTCTATCTCCAAATATTCGCATAAATGCAAGCAGCTTTCATGTGCAGAGATCGTGGGCAGCATTACCCTTTAAAGAATACCTATTTAAACACAGAGATTTCTTGGTCAAGTCCCTTTTAGTCAGGGTTGAGCAAAATATCTTCCTACAGGAAATCACAGAGGTCCCTTATCAGAAATAAAACAGTAGTGTTATTCCCAATTTGCAAACAACATAAAAAAATAAGGTGGCAGCAAAAATCATGACAGAGATCCATCTCAAATTCGATGGCGGCATTTTTAAAGCAACGATCCATCCTAAATGATGGCAGTACTCCGCGACAGGGATTCATCTTAAACGATGGAAGTACAATATATTATACAGGGCTCCACGTTTTCAATGGAAACACACTATAACATGAGCACAAGGGAAATGAAACTAAACCTATTTACTGATCCATCCCTCGATAGAGTGTTGATTCAGAAAATATAAATAACTTATCGAAAACAAAGAATCAAACAAATCCGAGTCAGATCCGAGTCATGAGCCTTGTCATTTGAATATGTGCCCTTGTTTGTATATCATATACATTTATATTCATTAATAATAATTATTTATATCAATCAAATCACTATTGTATCTCATTTCCTTTATTTATTCATAACCTTATATGTATAAAGGTTAACATTACTTTGCTTAGGATTAGCTCTATCTTCCTAGGATATCTACCTAGGATTTTTAGGACATTGTATCGTATATACTTTATAAAGATACGAAAATATATTTATATTCATATTATTACCCTCTCTAAAGATTTAAGTGTCTATCTTCTAGATCACTTGGTCTATTTAGTGATATTTAGTAGCTTACAGTAGTTACTAGCTAGTGAAAGGAACCTTCGGCAACCTTTATCGAGACTAGGATGTCAAGGATATCCCTAGAAACTTCTTGGTTCATCATAACAACTCTTTAACAATAATTAACTTAGTGCTAAATTTTAGGTCTTAGGAGACTCTTTACTACTAGTTTGTAATAACTAGTTACTTCGCTAGATTCTTAAGGCGTCATCTAAGACTAAGTAATTGTTACATTGTTTAAAGTGTTTTCTGATGACAAGATGGAATCCGTCATCTAGTCATAGACCTTCATGGCTTCCTAGCCAGTCGACCGTTTTCTCTCTCTTAATGGATTTAGTTACTTGTCCTTAAAGTAGTGTCATGCCCTCAATAACATTTAAGAAATTAACCTAACAATACTCCCGAGTTCCACTGGTGGGGCCTTGGCCTTGAGCTCCTCACTAGGAATGATTACAATAATTATTTACATTTATGCAATTTATTAGGTAAAAAAGGAGGGATGTTGCAGAATAAGTTACCGAGTTGTATTTTATCACCTTTTTGGGCTCGTTAAACTCCTAGGAAAAAGGAACCCCTCGGAGTTCCCCTTTAAGTTCTTTTAAGACTCCCTAAATATGAAAAGGTCACCAAGCGAACTTGATGCTTTCATGCTTGTAAAAGGATTTGAACGATTGACTTTTTGGTGATAGCTTACCCCTTTTTTCGGACCAGGCGGTACTACTTACGAAAAAGGAGCACTCCATTCAATCATGACTGGAAGATTTCTCTCTCACGTTGTTTTATCCTTTTTTGGGTGAAGAGACGAATTTTTACAAAAAAGAACCTTTGGAGTCTTCTTTAGTTCTTTTCAGACTCTCTAAACATAAAATGACGTCGATTTTACCTTCTTTGGACTCATTAAAATTTAACATCGAAGGACCTGCTTTGGGACGACCCCTCCTATCCTAGGTTTGTAAAATGTTTGGGATTGGACTCATCCGAAAATGAGCTATACCGATCATCTGTTATCTTCCTCAAGCTCGTTAAAAAAAAAAGAGGTACTCATTAATCATGATGGGGATAAGGAAAGAATTTGTGTTTCATTGTAGTTACGACAGTACATAGTCACTCTTGAACATAGCACTCATCTGCATATGCATTCTGTACTTGGATAATCTGTTTGTCTTCGAGTCACATGGATTCTATGAGTCCTGTTACTCCTCTGGGTCATCCAAAGAATGCTCCTAGTATCCGTTGTATTAGGGGATTGGTATTATCCTCGTCACGTCAATACTTCGAAGTCATGTCATGCCCATGTCCAAGAGAGGTTTTTTCATCATCTGCAGTCGTCTTGCCTTCTATCATGTCTGTCGTCCATGAGTTAGTCTCACACATCACTCTACTATCTGATTTACTCCAAAACATCTTTGATCATGTTTCATGTCGATGATCGGGGATAGATCATGGCCCTCCTTTGACGGATTCATCCTTCTCGGCTTCAACATGTCATCCGAGGATTGAATCTAGAAACCAATCGAGTACCTTGGGCCTACATGCCTCAATGGTAGGTTACCTCTCTTTTAACATGAGTTCGCATACTTGGATTTTGATTGAAAGATTCCATCGAATGTTCGACCTCAACTCATTTATTCACATTTCATGGTATGTACTATGATACCTTGTGAATCATTGACATCAATGGTGATCTCCCATGCGCTTGTTAATGTTTTACATCAATGATCGGTAATCAAGTGGTTTCTACCATGTTCGACTCCAAAACATTGTAATCACATGGTTAGATTTGTATCAATGTGGGTTCAACTTGAAGACCCTGGGTTAAATCATATATTGCCCAATTTGCGACGGAGATTTTTTTAGTCACATCACACGGATCCACTTTGTATTGGTTGTGGTTGTTTTATCATCTCATCATGGATCTATGCTTGTGTCTAGTAGCCATGATTGTGTTCAGTCAATCTTTGCTACCATGGATCTAGAATGTATTTGTCGGCAACCATGTAGTGAGTCATGTGAGACTTGTATCTCAGAGTCATTTGTATTGCAACAGTATCTTCCAACCGACAAGTCCTTGCCTCTACCCCTTCATATTTGCAAAGCATTTCACCAGTTCCGTTTTACCAACTTCATGCTTTGGGGGGCATTCTGTTACACCAAAATATCGTCATCATGAACCATGTATCAGTTCCATGCCTTCATCCCTAAATTCCCTTGGCTAAAACATCAAGAGAAAGGTTGTTTTCCTTCCCTTTCCACAATTTGTATTCACCCCGGCGCACCCAACTTTCCAGCAAGGGGTGTTAGACCCTACGTGACGCACTCTGCACACTAACAGAGTGCATTAGTGACTCCTTCTGCCTTTACACAAGGTGCGTTGATCCAATTCTGATGCAAGTTGTATTCATGCAAGGTGCGTCGGAGTTGGTTAAAGTGGATAAAAGGAAGCTTAGAGTGACTTCTCGAAGCTTGGTGACATGGAGGCCTATCCCTAGATACTAGGAAACCTGGAATTCGATCTCCTAACCTAATGGGATGATCCCTTAGACCTATCCCCTAAATCCTCAACCTATCCTATCCCTTTATCCTTATAAATATTGAGCCTCTCTCCATTGTGAAGAGAGGAAGGATTGTGGCACTCTTATGCTGCTGAAATTTTTATAGGTTATCCTCACTCATCCTTTGGGAAGTAAAATTTTCTATCTTGGAGGCTAAGATTGTTGGATGGAAGTTGCAACGTTAAGGCTTTGGTTGTGACATTTGTTCCCTATGTACTTTTGATCATAACATTAATAGAATTTCTTCCCATAAGTGTTGTTGTGCTGATAATACTTAGGATTTTCCTCCTTAATTGTTAATCTAGGTCAATTCATGTTTATATGCTTTCACTGTTTGTATGTTTCCACTTCCTTGACACGGTTTTGCAGCTCAAGATTTGAAGACCTTGGAGCTTGGAGCAACAAGAAGAAAGGAACTCCAGACTCAGGGTAAGCCATTTGTTTACTCATCCTGCAATTCTATTGATCTAGGAAAATAACTAGTATCGTGTACTTATTTGTTCTAGATCCACTTGGACTAGGGAGATTCGTTTGAATTAGCTCATACAGATTGTCCATAAACATGCACTCTCTATGGAGTTACCATAGACCCTATGATCAATATAACTCCTACCGGAATCATTCAATACAACTTATATATATCTATATATATATATATATATATATAATTAATTTATTGTATATTAAATTTATTATTATTTTAATTTTAAAATTTTTTATAAAATTTTATGTGATCAAGTTGTTAATTGTAATTGTATATATATAATTAATTTATTGTATATTAAATTTATTATTATTTTAATTTTAAAATTTTTTATAAAATTTTATGTGATCAAGTTGTTAATTGTAATTGTAATACACATTCACATAACATTTTATAAAAAAATTAAAATTAAAATAATAATAAGTTTAATATACATTAAATAATAATTATTCATAAATAATGCCTCGTCGCGATTAAAAGAATCTATTTGAGACATTTACTAGTTGAATATTTTCTATCCACGTATAATCTCAACTAATTGAGTAATACCAACGATTATTCAAGTACACAAACATAAGTGTGAGTCCAAAAAATGTAAACACATTAATATTTGAATCAATGAGAATTATTAGTTTTTTAATATTTAATAAATTCAGAATAAAATAAATGCACGTTTAATTTTATAAAACAATATAAAATCAAATAATAATAAACATACACGTTTAACAGCGTGAGAAGTGTCTATTTACCCGTTCCAAGGGTTAATTCAATTAGTAAGATGTTCATATTTTCTCGGTATGGGGAGGTCATGAGTTCAAACCTTGAATTCTAAGGGGTTAGAGGGTAAGTATTAGTGGGTTTCCCATACGCCATCTTCGCTGAAAAAAAAGTGTCCATTTACTATTAAATGTTGTGAAATGTTAAATGTTGTGGAATGGTATTTGTCTTTGGATATAAGTTAATGATATACAGACCATCCACGTAACATTTAATGCTCTACCATGTTATCCTCGTTACGCTTCATTGGGATGGTATTTGTCTTTGGATATAAGTTAATGATACACAGACCATCCACGTAACATTTAATGCTCTACTATGTTATCCTCGTTACGCTTCATTGCCAATAATCAATTATTTGCAAATGGTCGCTACAAGTCATTTGAGCATCTACGTTTCCATTATTTATCCAACCACGTCGAAACATATTATGAGGAGGAGAAACACCGACTTGGCTCTAGGGTTACTCTTCAAATGCCCCGAGACATTTCCCGATATCCTGCACACCATTATATATCTCAACCTGTAACGCTGAGAATCTCAAGGCATACTAATAGGCTCTGTTCTTCTGCATTTAGTAGTTACTCCATCTGTTCATTTTCTCGTTGTTTCCAAGTCCATATAGTTTTGGTTTGTTCTCATACATACTATTCATTCTAATATTGCAATGGCCGCTGTGAATGCGTCATTAATGGCCGCCGTGAATGGATCATCCCTCCTACAATGGAGGTCATCAGATAGGTCAACAACGTTGGCTGTAATCAGGAATACTGCTGTTCCGGCCTCCAGGGGCCTGCGAGTGAAGTGCATGGCAAAGGTAATATATGTAATTCCGTGCATGAATACTCATATTTTCAGTAATGTCATTATACTCAATATTGTTGTCGTAATTCCTTTACATACGTTGGTTTTATCATGTTCAGAACTGCACGCCCATATATGTTAATGCATTGAATTGGCCCATGTGTTTCAACTTAATTTGCAGGGAGATCCACAGTCAAAGGACTCTTCCACGTCCTCCACTCCCCCGATTTCTTCTACTCCTCCTCCTCCTGCCCCTAAAAAGGTAAGAGAATTGCTGCTCATTTTCACATGCGGTAAGCGAAGAACCGCAAAGAAGTATTCATGTGTTCATGAACTGAAATAGAATTGCTGCATTAACGCAGGTTAGCACCAAGTTTGGGGACGTGTTTGCTTTCGGTGGGCCAGCGCCAGAGACCATAAATGGGAGACTGGCCATGCTTGGATTCGTCTCAGCTGTGGCAGTGGAGTTAGCGAGCGGGAGAGACCTCTTCTCGCAGCTTGCCACTGGAGGAGTTCCAGTGTTTGTTGGAAGCGCGGTTCTGTTCTCAGTAGCTTCGCTGATACCCATGTTCAAGGGAGTGTCTAGAGAGAGCAACTCAAAGGCAATATGGTCTTCTGGAGCAGAGATGTTGAATGGCCGTTTTGCCATGCTTGGCCTCGTTGCTTTGGCCCTCACTGAATACCTCAAGGGAGGCCCTCTTATCTCCTGATCATCATCAGCTCATACCTCCCTCACAGTATGATGTAATGATACCCAAATTGCATTTACTCTGTTTTCAAGAGACAAATACTGCAACAACAAATTTTGAAAATTGATATAATATTTGAGACTTATATTCATAATCTCTGTCACTTCGATTCAGATGTCTACATCTTTGCCATGCTGGTCTTAAAAGTTATATTCAATTATCATAAATTGTATTAATTATACTTATATAAATTGTATTAATTATACTTATAGGTCTTTATATCTAAGAATTTGGGGGTGATTATTATCTATACTTTTTCTAAAATGAAATTGACACAAATGTACTGTCCAAATTGATTTCATGGTAGTTGTTCAAAATTTCAAATAAAGAATTATGTAAAAAAAAAATATAAAAAATAATTAGTAGTTCAAAATTCCAATCAAAATTCCAAATAAACAATTATGTAAAAAAAATATAAAAAATAACTAGTAGTTGATACATGGATAACTCATAGGTCATGTATGGGTAGACAACCTATTTAACTAAAGAAGGTAACACGTAGCAAGTAGCTGAGACATGGAGAAAAATATGTTATTATAACTAGCCACCACAAATAATTGACACTTGTGCTGACATGATTGTCAAATAAAAGTTCTGTTATGATTTTTCATATATTTTTTTAATTATGAGTTTTTCTCAAACTTACCCCTGCCAATTTATTCTCCATTTTATCATTATAAATCTGTATTCTATTAATTTTAATTACATTTTTTTAATCTTAACTTAACTATACAATTTTCTAATACATTCCATTCAATTTAACAACTTAACAAATACATTAACGAGGAGTAAAAACTAATGTTTCACCAATCAATTTCACAGTTTATGAAGTGTATTAATGAACAATTAAAATATATGGAATCCCGACAGCCCAAGATTACTGTTGACCTCTATACCAAATCACAAACATATATAAATGTAACAAATCACAAACATATATGAATACATGTAATAGATATGCCAAGCTTCAAATGATCCTTATTCTAGACGTAACTTGTATGCATTAAAAATGTGTGCATTAAAATCTTCAACCATCAATAGTATCGTGAGACTCAGTCCTTGTTCCCTTGTTCGAGCTGCATTTTGAAAGAATATGTGCTCCATATAAAGTGCCCTTGGTGACCAAGCTCTTTTCTTGGGCTGCCCCATAAATACAAATCAATTTTGCTTTTCTCTATACATTTGCCTAGATTTAGTAGATTTAGTTTATTGTTTTCTTGCTCACGGAACTTCTAATATATAGAAGAGGGATAACAGATACATACCAAAAGGCTCGAACTTTAGTTCTTGTTGGCTTGCTAAGCACCAAGGACTATAGAAATCGGTTTATCGAAAAATATATTAGTCTACATGGTTTCTTAGGTTGTTTAACCTAAATTTCTTAAGAATATTTTTGCTTTGACCAATCAACTATTTGAAAAAAAATATTTGGGAGCCTTAATTAACCTCTTTTCGAGGTGGGCTGACCTCATGGACTTACTTGTGCTCCACCTACCACTCCACCTACCACCACTTTACCTCCTGCGCTTGCATGTACAGTGTAAGAGTAGATATATACTAGTTTGCATTACAATCTAACAGTAACAGAAACGTAATTGGAGTGAACAAATAATACAAACCACTTAAGTGTATGTATTGAATATAATATAGTTAATAGTAGTCGATATAGGCTAAACCCTCCAACTAGTAATAAAATTTATGACTGGAGCTATAAATGCGTAAATGCCAAATCTACAGTTTAAGACTTTTCATGCCCGTCGTTAATTTTATCATTAGCTGTCAAATACATTTTAGGAAAGGAAAAGTGTTCTACATGTCAAATTCCAAGCTTGTTTGGACCAATCAGCACAACATTGTTATTTACATGTTGGGGAAAATAGTGTGCTTACAATTTTCATAGCTTGCTTCACTCAAACGTTATCCCTTACACCTGCATATGAGCAATATCAGTCGTATTATTTACATGAGATTTCAGCGAGCTTTCAATGTTTCCCTAATTCCAATGTTTACTGGCAAAAATTCTCTTCTTTCCTTGTTTGATCCACCTATACTTTAATCAATAGATATATAATTCAAATTCATTAAATCAAGCTGAATATCATTCAATAAAACATTACTGGTGAGAGATCATAGCATAGGATATCCAAATAAATAAGAGGCATAAGAAGCATGTAGTATTAAGGTAGTTGGTATTTGTGGAGGTTATGTCACCCTAAGTAATTTATGCAAGTTAGGGATTGAGGGTGGAAGCCACCTAGAAGGAAATTAAAATGACCCATAAAGCATTTATGATGATGGAAGATGATCCTCATCTTCTTGTAAACTTGATAACAACATCGTCAAAGTGAAATAAGATAAAAAAACATACAATGATGAGAAGTGAAGAAATCACCTTCCATTAAAATACATAAATAAATTTAAGAGCATGAAAACATACTTCACTCACTCACTGAATTTCTAATAACTACTTAACATGCATGACGCACCGTGAAATTTATTGTATCATTATCATCTAACAATAAATACGATAATAATACGATAGTATATTCTTGATATGAAGTGTGCAAATGGTTATAACTAATTAACATGCACGGAACACCGTGAACTTTATTGTATCATTATCATATAACAATAATACGATAGTATATTGCTGATATGAAGTGTGCAAATGGTTACTTTTTAAAACAGTAACAACTTGTAACCATGTTGTCCCAAAATATATAGACGCTGCCACAAATGTATTTTCTATATTTCCATAGAGTACAGAGAGCTTCAGGCTTGGATAGAAATTATCAACAACAATTCTAATAATTACTCCTCGGTCCACTAGATTCCCCTTTACCTCTTCCAATATGTTTTCCATTCTTTCCACAAACTTTTGTGCTATAATCCACTCATTCAAAAAAAAACTCACAAAGTTTATATTTGTATACCTTAAACAAACATTATTAGAACTGCAATGAGAGAGTTAGGGATTACACCGCCATATTGCCTCTAGAGTTTTCAATTAGACATTCAATGTCACCCACCTACACTTCCACTTAGCACTTCAAGACAAGAACCATGAATATATGGTATATGCTCGAAGAACTAAGAAACTTTCAAGAACTTTGAATACTTGGTCGAGCGTCCAAAAACAATATTTGCTTCATTTCCTTTTTCTCCATAAAATTGCTTGCTTTGATTTGCTTTTCTTTCATGTACACATTTGTTTTTTCTTGTTGGTGGACACAGGCAGCAAAGATGGACATGGCTATATATTGCACATGACATGGTTGTATATTGTAAAGAGACAATGTTGTTGAATACCTCGATCACTCTTTCCAAGCATTTTAGGTGATTTGGGTAGCTGCCACTATTCTTTTCTGCAATTTATGTGATTTCATCGATTTAGCGCTTCATGGATTCAAGGAGAACCAAGATTGGACTGATTATGAAGCGATAAAAGAAATTTTTTCTTGAAGCCTGCTAAGTTGACGAAAAGGGAAAAAATAAACACACAATATTTTAGTTCATGGATTCAAGGAGAACCAATATAGGACTACCTATGAAGCGACAAAAGACATGTTTTATGGAAGCTGCTAAGTTGACAGAAAGGGAAAATATAAGCACAAAATATTTTAGAAGGTTAGTAGGTTCTCACTTTTCTATCCACTGTTGGAATAATGTAGAAATGATAGGCAGATTGGCAGGGATTGAGTTGATGTGTACTTTCTATACTCAGCATGGTTTGGTTTGAGATCCACCTTTCTTGGATCTATGATCTGGTTTCTTATGATGGTTGTCAGCTATATATTGTAACTACTTCTCTATCAATAATTGAATTGGTTTGGCCATTCCTTGTGTATGAGAGCGAGCCTTTGTGCTCTGCTCCACATTGTCTCTGTTTGTGTTAATATGGTATCAGAGCTGTAGTGGCCTGTTGGAGATAAGAGCTCATCGTGGCCTACAGTGGGAGCCAGCTATTGCCTTAATATTTTTTTGTACAGCTATTGTATTAAGCCGTGCTGTGAGAGCGTGTTAAAAGAATCAGTGGCTGTTTGTATCAAAAGTTGGAGAATCGATTCCCAATACAAGGGATTTGCTTACCGTATACACCGTGGAGGAAATCGTCCTGGCCGTCGTGGAGGAAGAACTACTGCCCAGCCAAATTGAAGAGGCCTGCTATTGTGAGAAGGAGGCCGTGAGAGCCATTGCGGCCTGTCCGCGTGCCCAACCAAAGGAGACGTTGCCCGCGTGTATAAGTGTGAGCCGTTGTTGGTAATCGTGAGCCGTTAGGACCCATTGCTGCCGACATGGGCGACTTCACCATACCCATGTAAGAGTCGCGCGTTTTTCCCGTGCATGTGCCATTGTGAAGAGGCCTCGCTGAAGAATTGTTGAAAGGGACGTGAGGCCGGCTGTGTGCATCAATTACTGAAGGTCACGATTAACAGCGTGAGAGATGATGTGTATTAAAGAGGCCTGCGTGAAGAGGACGAGCCATATTTGAAGCAGCGATTTTCACTGCCGAGAGTGAAGCAGCAAAATTCCTCTGCCGTATTTGAAGTTTCCCGGAGGAGAGCGTCCGCCCGTCCAGACATTGGCAAAGGTAATTTTTTTTTTTGAAACGCATTTGTGTTTCTGGGAACATACACTACCGCGTGCATCTCCACTGATAGGATGCGGTACTACATCACTACCGCGGATTCATCCTTTGATCGAGAGCGGTACTGCATCACTACCGCGGATTCATCTTCTGCTAGAGCGCGGTACATTCAGGACACGTGGTATTTTTCCCAGCTTCTGCCGCACCGGTGCTGTATTCCCGAGGGCGGTACTGCATTCTTTGGCTGCAAATCAGTGGTGTAAAGGTATCTACTACATTTTTTTTATTCTGAGTTTAACTGCAATGGCTGCCGCCTCCCAACAGTCGTTGGCTGATACATATATTAATGAAGCCTCCAAATTGAATGGAGAAAATTATGTCAACTGGAAATTCAAGCTGCAAACCATTCTTGAATTATTTGGTGGCTGGACGATTGTGAATAGCACTGAGTTGAAGCCCGCATATCCTGCACTAGTCCCAGATTGGAACAAAAGGGAAGCCAAAGCCAAGGTGACTCTGCGAATGTCTGTGCAAGACAAGATTATCCCTCACATCAGAAATTGTGACACGTCTAAAAAGACATGGGATATGCTTAAAACACTATATGAAACAACTGATGCAAATCGCATCTTGTTTCTGAAGACCAAACTATTGTCAATCAAGATGGAAGCAAATGAAGGGGTAAGTAAATTTATTTCTCGTATCAAAGATCTGAGTGATAACTTGGCAGCTATAGGTGAAGCAGTAGATAATACTGATCAAGTAACTATCGCACTGAAAGGTTTGCATCCCGATTACAAAGTGTTTATTTCAGCACTTGCAGCAAGAGAAAAACCCCCAAATTTTGAAGAACTCACAGGTATTTTGCTTCAAGAAGAAGAGAGGATGAAAACTTATGATCTCGAGGCTCGAGGTTCTGATCTCGTACTGATGGCAAGAGGTCGATATATGCACAGAGGCAAACCATGGGGCAGGCCATGGAATGGAGACAGAGGCATTTCATGGAACCGAGATAGAGGCAAACAGTGGCATGGAGACAGAGGCAGATCGTGGAATGAAGATAGAGGCAAATTTCACTCAAAACATAAAGGTATGGTTCAGACTGATCATTCTAGAAATAATGTAGATGGTCATCATTGGGACAAACCAGGACACCTCAATAGAAATCATTATCAGAAGAAATATTATAGAGGTAGAAGCTACAATGCAAATCATAATGGGAATTTTGCAAACAAAGACACTCCTGAAAATGAATTTAGAAATCTGAGATTATTTATTTCTGAGGATGCTCTGTCTGCTGAGACAGATGATAAGAATGCATGGTTTATAGATTCGGGTGCATCTGCACATATGTCTTGTAGGAGTGAATGGTTCGAAGAATATAATGAGAATCTTAATGACACTCACATCTATTTAGGTGATAATAGGTCACTCAAAGTTCAAGGTTATGGAAAAGTAAAGGTGAAGTTATCTAATGGTGAATTGAAACAGATACATAATGTTATGTATGTTCCTGGTATTAAAAAGAATCTTATTTCTGTTTCAACCATAACTGAACATGACCTAAAGGTAGAGTTTGGAAAATACCAGTGTCATATCAAAGACATTCGAGACCACTACAAGACTGTTGCTACAGGTTCAAGATGTGGAGGACTATATAAGCTGGATGTGTGCAAAGGCAATCATCAAGCACTAGCATCCACGATCATCACCACAGAGGAACTCTAGCATCAAAGGTATGGCCACATTAATCACCATGATCTTATGCTGCTTCAGAACAAATTAATGGTTGAAGGTCTGCCTGTTATAAAGAATGTGCATTTAGAATGTAGTGCGTGTGCACTTGGAAAACAGCACCGAGATGCATTCCCAATACATCAAGAGAAGAAACAAACTGATCTGCTTGAATTAATCCATACAGATGTATGCGGACCTATGCAGACTAGATCATTAGGAGGTGCATCATATTTTCTAACATTCATTGATGATAGATCTAGATACACATGGGTCTATTTTATAAGAAGAAAAGGAGATGTCTTCGAATATTTCAAGGAGTTCAGAATGATGGTCGAAAAGCAGATAGGAAAATGCATTAAATCTCTCAGATCTGACAATGGAGGGGAGTACGTGTTTGGAGCTTTCAAGAAATATTGTAAGGAGAATGGAATCCAGCAACAATTTACAGTATCCCACACTCCTCAGCAAAATGGTGTAGCTGAGTGAAAGAACAGGACACTAGTTGAATGTGCTCGCAGTATGCTCCAAGGTAAGAACACGTCGAATGGTTATTGGGCTGAAGCTGTTAATACTGCTGTATATTTGAAAAATAGAAGTCCAACAAAGAAATTAGATCTGCAAACACCATTTGAGGTCCTTTATGGATATAAACCTGAAGTTAAGCATCTACGAATTTTTGGTTGTAAAGCGTTTGCACATATACCAAAAGATGATAGAAGGAAACTAGATGCTAAATCCTTTGAATGTATCTTTGTTGAATATCATAATGATCATAAAGCTTATAAGCTATTTCACCCTAGCTCTCATAAGTTAATTGCAAGCAGAGATGTAGTGTTCCATGAACATGCAGATACAAGTGACAAATATGATCAAGGACATACTTCTACCAATGAATATGTGAAATTAAATTCCATCATTCAGCAGCAGGAAGTGGAACAGCCACAAGAGAAGGAGCAAGAACAGCATAGCAGAAGCAATGGAAGAAGCAGCAGTAGTCAAAATAGCAGAAACAACATGAGCACTTCTATCAGTTCAGATGAAGATACAGCAGAAAGCAGAAGGATAATGGATGGTACCCCTACAGGCAATGTAGGACTAAGAAGGTCTTCAAGACAGACTCGTCCTCCTTCAAGGAATGATGACTATACTTTAATGTCCAATGCAATGAATGAACTAATGAATTATAAACAAGCCAAAGATAAAGAAGAATGGGTTGAAGCTATGAATGAAGAATATAACTCTATTATGAAGAATCAGACTTGGGAATTAACAGAGTTACCAGAGAACAAAACACCCATAGGATGTAAATGGTTGTTTAAACATAAGCTTAAATCAGATGGTAGCATTGACAGATTTAAAGCAAGATTAGTTGCCAAAGGTTATGCTCAACAGGAGGGAATTGACTTTGAGGAAACTTTTGCACCAGTAGCAAAACTAAACACAATTAGAATTCTGGTTGCATTAGCTACAGCTCATAATTGGAAGACCCATCAATTAGATGTAAAATCTACTTTCTTAAATGGTGAACTAAAAGAAGAAGTGTACTTAGTCCAACCTGAAGGCTTTGTACAGAAAGGACAGGAGCATCTTGTATGTAAGTTAAAGAAAGCAATCTATGGTTTGAAACAGGCCCCTAGGTCATGGTACATAAAGATTGATACCTTCTTTAATCAGAAAGGCTTTGCGAAAAGAAAAAGTGATCCTAATCTTTATGTCAAGAAAGATAAGGAAGGAAATGTTTGCTTAATATCGTTATATGTTGATGATCTCATTATCACAGGAAATGCATGTAAGTTGATTGCAGAAATCAAAAATCAGTTATCACAGGAATTTGAAATGAAAGACCTTGGTGAACTTCACTATTGCTTGGGACTTGAAGTATGGAAAGAATCTGGTAAAACTATGATCACTCAAAGTAAGTATGTGAAGGAAATATTGAGCAGATTCCATATGAGTGATTGCAAAGAATCAGTAATTTCTTTAGAACAGAATGTGAAGCTATGTAGTCAAGATGGAACAAAAGATGCAGATGGTTCTTTGTATAGACAGTTGGTGGGAAGTCTGAATTATCTCACTACTACAAGGCCAGATATCTCATATGCAGTCAGCATTCTTAGTCAATTCATGGCTAAGCCAAATGAAAGCCATTGGAAGGCTGCAAAGAGCCATTGGAAGGCTGCAAAGAAGGTCCTTAGATATCTGAAAGGGACAATGAACTTTGGTCTTTTATATACTGATAAGTTTGATGTTCAATTGGTAGGATTTTCTGACTCTGACTGGGCAGGGAACGTTGATGACAGAAGGTCTACTACAGGATATGAATTCAATATTGGATCAGGAGTCGTAGCATGGAGCAGCAAGAAACAACCAACTGTTTCTCTATCATCCACAGAAGATGAATATAAAGCCATGTCTAGTGCTACATGTGAAGCTGTATGGTTGAGGAGGATTCTTGAAGATGTTTGAGAAAAGCAAGCAGAACCAACAAATATACATTGTGACAATCAAAGTGCAGTCAAGCTAGCACACAACCCAGTTTATCATGCAAGAACAAAACACATTGAGCTGCAACATCACTTTGTTAGAGAAAAGATTGATTCTAAGGAAATTAAACTTCTATATTGTAATACAAGTGATAATGTCGCTGATATATTTACAAAACCCATTGGCAGAATTCACTTTGAAATCCTTAGGTAGAAATTAGGTGTTGTAGAAAATCCATTTCTACATTAAGGGGGTATGTTGGAATAATGTAGAAATGATAGGCAGATTGGCAGGGATTGAGTTGATGTGTACTTTCTATACTCAGCATGGTTTGGTTTGAGATCCACCTTTCTTGGATCTATGATCTGGTTTCTTATGATGGTTGTCAGCTATATATTGTAACTACTTCTCTATCAATAATTGAATTGGTTTGGCCATTCCTTGTGTATGAGAGCGAGCCTTTGTGCTCTGCTCCACATTGTCTCTGTTTGTGTTAATATCCACTACATACATTTTCACTTTTCTATTCACTGCATATATTTTGTTATATCAGCCTCTTAATGCTAGAAATCTGTAGCATAGCTCATCTACAAATATAATTTGTGTGTGTTTGAAGTGAATCATGAGAAAAAGCATTTGATTGAAGAAGTGACTCAAAAACTGTAGCATACCTAACACTTTGTGCATTTGTCAGACCATAATCACTGTTGAAACCATACATATCTCTTGCTGGATCTACAAGTGGTGCTTCCCCTGCTTCGACTGAATCGTGGACTTGAGACTATGACCCTCGATCTATGACCCGAAAGGATGCTTCCCATGTATGCTATCATCCAACCTATGCTCTGGATACTTTTGAAACTGGCACTGCTCCTACCTCCCCTGCATTTCCTAGAAATCAGAGAGGTGATGGCTTATATGCCTTTGCTGGTGATACTCTAGCTAGCTTGAAATTTAGACTTTTTCTTTTTCTGGTTACGCTTTAGCTATCAGAAAGATCAGATAAATGTCAGAAAGATCACATAAATCTTGAGAAAGAGAGGAGAGGAGAGAAGCTATACAAGCTTGAGAGAAAGAATGGATTGTATTATTTCAAAAAATGAGTAAAATTACTCATGAGATATGTCATAGTAGTGATTCTAGAGATTTGTTAGACACTCTGTAAAAATCATCCTTTATGTTTTATGGAGTGTGTAATATCTCCAACACCCTCCCCACTGAATAATACTAGGGTGTAGATGATGAATGGGCTAGGACAACCAAGGCCAAGGCCATGTTAGGTACCCATTTTACAATGCATCTAAGAATAAACACTAAAAATAGATGAGAAATGGAAAACCTTAGTGGAAAAAATCCGAAAAGATTATGATGGTAAACAACTAATCAAGTTGTTTTGAAGTGGAAGTCTCCAGTACTCCCAAGTATGCCTCGAATTGATAACTTATTCTCTAAGAAGGAATTTATGTAGATGTCAGGAGGTACAAGTTTCGTCTTTGAAAGTAGAGGAATAATCTCCCAAGTTTGGATCAAGTTGACTTCATCATTTATTTTTGGTCCGTCTACTAGTCTCAACTCGAGAGGAGTAGTTCTATCAAACATTCAAAACTGATAATTTGACCTCTCCTTTGAAGCCATGACTGTGGTATATAATTAGTCATCATTGTTGGAGTGTTGAAGACTAGTGTGTAGAGACCCTAATTCAAGTTGCGTCAAGATTTAGAGCTAGATTTGAGTCCTCGCCTGAACCTGGTGCTGTGTTGAAGTAAAATTTTGATTTTGTTTGAAATATCTATCATATGGCATCTCTAAAATATCTGGTTTGAATTCTCTCATGGATTTATAAGCAAACAAATTATAGTCAGTTGAGCACATTTCTCGGTTGCAATTTTATAAATAGAAGGAAAATCTTATTAGACATCCAATGGAAATCAATTGGCATAAGATGTTAAATATATTTGGTTGATAGTAAATTTGAATAGGAGTTTAGGATTAAGCAAGATATTCTAGTGTAGTTTTTGTCAAATCTTTTTTCAATGCCTTGCAAAATTCGTTCTTCAAAATGCCAAAATTGCTAGACTATACAATAATCAAGCAAGTATTTTCATATAATTGTTTTTCTATTTGATTAAAAATCATTTCAGTATGTGGAAGAGAGTAGTCATATTCTATGAGAAGTGATTTTGTTTCCTCTTGAATTCTTTTAGTTGGAGCATTAAACTATCCTCAAGGTGCATAATTTGAAATTTCAGTGTTCTCCTTGGCAATTTCATTTGTTGGGAAGAATACACCCCACCTCTAACAACAAAATCATTTTATAGGTGTATCAATTTTTATGCTAATTTATTGAGTTTTGAGCACCCTCCTATCAGCCTACACAATTTTGTTGACCCAACAATCTATTAGATTCAAGAAGTGCTCCGTTTATCATTTGAGAATTAAAGAGAACATTAGACACCAGAGTTCTGCCTCTCTTTGCAAAACGGTGAACAAGTTACTTCTACAATTAGATCACACCATAATTTTAGAATATTCAGTTACCAAATAACACGGGGGTAAAAAATTCAATTTCTAAATTTCAACTTGAGGACCATCACTTGCAAACAATGAATTTTCTGTTATTTTCCGAGTTATGTTGTAATTGGGTGCATTCTCCGTTGTAGCCGACACCCTTCATTTTCTAAGTTTTATTTTGTTGAGTGTTTGTAAAAGGGTGGAGATGCAAGAATCCCTTATTTAGTTCAGTGAGTTTTCATTTTGTCAATGGCGAGAATAAATGGCATGGTAGAGTTATTGAACACTCTATTTCTTTCTATTGTCAACATCATTGTCATGGTCCACCAAACCACTCTCACTCACATTTGAATTTGTGTGCAAAATTCACAAGACACTATTGAGTTTCTTCATCTCAAGTCATAGCTCCAATGAGAAGAAAAACATTCTGAACTCGTTCCTGTTCAAAACAATCCTCTTTATGATTCCTTTCAATAGCCAACCCATAATGATGCTACTTCATAATCACATAAGAAATTCAATGGTCCCACTTCAGAAGAAAAAGAAAATGAAGATGAATTTATGCATATAATGGTTCCTCTTGTTCTTTCCAAGCTCATCATTAGACCTTGGGAAGAAATGGTAGACTAGCATAGAACCGGTCTTGGATACAACAAGGAAGTGACGGGTTACATTCTTTATTTCTCCAAGTCAATCGAGTTTCAAAGTATTGGTTTCTTACAAGAAAGTTCATCTTTTACTTTAGTCTAGAGTCTAACATGCCAAAACTGTGACCACATTGGCCACTTGAAATATCAGTGTTTTGATCTTCATCCTTGCAAGCATTGTGGAAAATATGTGCATTCTTCAAATAGATGCTTCGTGTTGAAGAAACCTGCAAGTTAAAGATTCACTTTGGGTAGATCACTTCTTGGAAATGGTCCTCATAAACCAAGAAGACATATCACACTAGAGAGTTAGTTCACGAGTAATGACACATCTTGCAGTTGAGACACCCTCCTCTCCTCACCTTGTTCTTGACAAGGGGGAATTATCGATGGTTGGAAAAAGTGATCGAGAACAAGTGAGCATGTATTAGAGATATACTCAAAGCTATAGCTAGATCAAAATCAATACTCATATCTATAGCAAAATATGGAGCCACCAGAACCGCCAAAGCCAGAGCTAGATCCATTACTATTCGTTTAGTAGAATGCATGAGATTCTATTAAATTTTTGGAATATTCCAACAACCTCAGAGCCTTCAAGCCAGGTTCCATAGTTTTGGTCAACCTAAAGCCTCTCATATAGTAGAATGCATACAACTTATGCTATCCTTCAAAATGTTTCAAGAACCGTTGCGGGAGACCCTGAGTTAGATCCAAGTTCCAGATAGCCATTGAGCTAGAATCAAGGTTATTGCGAATGTTGACACAAATCTAGTTGACAGGGTTTCCACACACTGTCGACACCAACCCACCGCGATCTCCCTGAGCACCGGCCCAGACAGGTATTACCCTGTCCAGCAACCCCTGCAGAGCAGATGAGGTCTCACCCGAGATGTTCAAGGGAGAATTGATGGAACCATGTTTCCGCCGAATGAAGGAGGATGTTGTGCATGAATTACTTAACTTATCGCAACATTCAGAAGGAGAACTAAGCATTCAACTCAGACAATAAACATAATTGCGACATTATTCAACAGATCTTAGCATTCACAGAACCATTATTGTAACAGATATAATAGTAAAGCATTAATCACAGCAGGGAAACATCGCATCATTCACAAAGTCATGTCGCATAATGCATTTACCATAGAAAGATGAAACGACGCAAAAATTCTGCTAAAAAAAGCTCTGTCATATCATATTATCTCTGCAAAAACCCAGATACAACAAAATACTCAGTCTTCCACTTCGGATCAAGATCAATATTTCACATACATGTTCTTCCCCAAGATTGATACCAACACTTACAAAAATACATCTAGTTATGGGCTTACGCCTTTACAATTATGTTCCACTTATGCAACCGCCTAACTACTTCTTAACAAACTTCTACAAAAAATAACCCAAAATCCCACATAATGCGGTCAAACGATCCAAAACCCACATAACATGACCCAAATGACCCAAAGAAAACATGATGCGGTCCAGATGACCCAAAAACTACAAAAATACTTGTCTCCTTGCACATTGCTTTCCTCCTTTCGTGGTATCGCAACATTCGCAATGATGCAATGATAACTCATCAAACCGCTTGCCAACATCCCCCCAACACAATCTTGTGGCTTGCCCTCGAGCCACGTCAGACGAACATGGTGTACTCAGTGATCTTGACCCTAAAATCCTCGTACTGCTGGTCGACTTTCGTGACTTGCTCCTTTGCTGCCGTAGCCATAGCTTGACTATCTATCACATCCTGCACTGATGGATGCTCTCATACCCTTGCAGTAACTTGATGGCGACCAGCCTGTACAACCTCTAGCGCAGAACTTGCTTTAAGCAAAAACTGACAGCCAATCTCCTAGAACTCTTCCAGCTGCGCAGCACACTTCTTCTGATTCTCTTCAACCTTTGTGATGCGCTGCTGCAATTCTTTTAATTCTGCTAACTTGGCAACCTGAGTCACCAGTGGCATCGTTCGCATCACCGCTTTTAGTGTCTGTTAAGATTCAATATGGTAAGATAGAGAATATTAGCATTACATTCCATTTCACAACAATAGCATATACAGGATCACTGAAAGAACAACAAGCACAACATAAACACAAGAGACACAGATTTATCCCGGGAAACCCTCATGGGAAAGAAAACCCAGCAAAGCTTCCTCAATACAGATGACCAACAAATACAAAGATGTAAACCATAGACATAAGCTCCTTCTCCTCCATAGCAGACCTCTCCTTCACCTATGCGCTATTCACAAGTGAGTGTAGTGTGTGTGTAAATGAGGAACACACCTCCTCTATTTATACACATCTCTGACT
Organism: Larix kaempferi; assembly: GCA_027924585.1. NCBI lineage: Eukaryota > Viridiplantae > Streptophyta > Pinopsida > Pinales > Pinaceae > Larix > Larix kaempferi. The sequence goes on from BSBM01000888.1 coordinate 1,437,370, forward strand.
TGTCTTTTACATTAACTAGGTCAGCCCCAACTTAACCACTAGGTTAAACATCCCATTACAACTGACTGGGACGACCCCTCTATGGTGGTCTAATAACCCTTTGACCCACATAACACATATAGGGCCGACCCCCACTAGGGAAGTCTAATAACCTAAGTTACCACATTCCGACGGAGGAATAAACATCTCCGGATATACAATAAGGTCTTCACGGAGGAATTAAACATCTCTGGAATAATAAAGTACAAATATAATATTCTTTGAAGTTACAATATTTCAACACTCCCCCTTAACGAGAAGGATATTATAACATCATCTACACAAGAAAGGAGTCATCAACATCATACATGATACATCTATAAATAATTGGAAGCTTTCTCAACATCATCAATAACTCAAGTAGTTATTGGAACATCTTCAATACTGGAACATCAACATCTTCAGTACTGATTCTTCATATTCTATAACACTCGAACAAATACAACAACATCAACATCATCACGTGTATCCTCACGATCATTAGCATCGTCATCACACGATTATCAACATCGTCATCTAGACCATCACGAGCAGCAACATCGTCATCTAGACCATCACGAGCAGCAACATCGTCATCTAGACCATCACGATCAACAACATCGTCATCTATGCCATCACGAACAGCAGCATCGTCATCTAGATCATCACGATCAACAGCATTTTCATCTAGACGATCACGAGCAGCAACATCATCATCTAGACCATCACGATCAGCAACATCGTCATCTAGACCATCACGAGCAGCAGCATCGTCATCTAGATCATCACGATCAACAACATCACAGCAGCATACCCTGCAATACACATGATCCAATTATGGGATGATCAATCCTTCTCACTTTAGGACATAGATCCAAGGATGATACAATCATGATCCGCTTACGGGATGATCAGTCCCTCTCATTTTAAGACATCTCTCATGTCTATGGACGATGCAATCCAGATCAACTTACAGGATGATCAATCCTTATCATTTTAAGACACCTCACCATGTCTAGGGACGATGCAATCCCGAATCAACTTACAGGATGATTAGTCCTTATCACTTTAAGACATCTCACCATGTCTAGGGACGATGCAATCCCGAATCAATTTACAGGATGATTAGTCCTTATCACTTTAAGACACCTCACCATTTCTAGGGACAATGCAATCCCGAATCAGCTTACAGGATGATTAATCCTTATCACTTTAAGACATCTCACCATGTCTAGGGACGATGCAATCCCGAATCAGCTTACAGGATGATTAGTCCTGATCACTTTAAGACACATCACCATGTCTAGGGACGATGCAATCCCGAATCAGCTTACAGGATGATTAGTCCTTATCACTTTAAGACATATCACCATGTCTAGGGACGATGCAATCCCGAATCAGCTTATAGGATGATTAGTCCTTACCACTTTAAGACACCTCACCATGTCTAGGGACGATGCAATACCAATATACTTACAAGATGATTAATCGTTATCACTTTAAGACATCTCACCGTGTCTAGGGACGATGTAATCCCGAATCAGCTTACAGGATGATTAGTCCTTATCACTTTAAGACACCTCACCATGTCTAGGGACGATGCAATCCCAATCTACTTACAAGATGATTAATCCTTATCACTTTAGGACATAAGTCCAAGGACGATGCAATCCTGATCCACTTACGGGATGATCAATCCCTATCACTTTAGGACATGAGTCCAAGGATGATGCAATCCTGTCACGTACATTTTGAACCAAACGCTCAGGGACGATGCAGTCCTATCATGTACATTTTGAACCAAACGCTCAGGGACGATGCAGTCCTATCACGTCCACTAGGGACCACTTTCTCGAATACATATGTCTATGGATCTCTTTTAGGACATGTTTCCAGGGATGATACAATCCCCTCGTCCACTAGGGACCACATTCTCGGAGACATCTGTCTACAGATCTGTTTAGGACATGTGTTCAGGGATGATACAATCCCCTCGTCCACTAGGGACCACATTCTCAGAGACATCTGTCTATGGATCACTTTAGGACTGAAATCCAGGGATGATACAATCCCCTCATCCACTAGGTACCACATTCTCAAAGACATCTGTCTACGGATCACTTTAGGACTTGAGTCCAGGGATGATACAATCCCCTCGTCCACTAGGGACCACATTCTCGGAGACATCTGTCTACGGATCACTTTAGGACTGAAATTCAGGGATGATACAATCCCCTTGTACACTAGGGACCACATTCTCAGAGACTGTAATATCCCTTTTTCAAATTTTATTAAAATGCCCAATTTTCCACTTTTTTTCCCAATTTCGACCTTTGACTAGTTTAACTGTTTTGACCTCCAAATCAACCCAAATGCTCCCAAATCTTCTGTAGGAGTGTATGAATGATATTTAGACTTGAATATAAGGTTCAGGGATGTTTTATGGCCCTCCAAATACTTATGCAAACTTGATTTGTATTCTGATCAATATATGTAATTTTGACTAGTAATTTGTGCATCAAATCCCCCTCGGGTAACACTGCAAATGGCCTTCCAAATGCCTCCAAACTCCCACAAATTTATGAACAGAGGTATATAATGTGTTAAGTATGTGATTAAGGTCTCATATGCACCATTAATTTATTTTTAATACTGTTATAACTCTCTCACATTCAACAGCAAAAACCCCCAATTCGACCCTTGGGGAAATGGCCCTATTTCACCTCCCAATACAACTAAACTGAGTAAAAATAATTCAAATGCTCAAGTACAGTACATGAAACTTGTATAAGACATCCATGGAAGTATATTTATCACAAATATATCAGATAATCATCCATCCATTCGAAATAATCAACATTATAGTGTCATACATCAATGCATTGGGGAAATGGACATTGTTTGCTCATTAATCAATAGTTTTGCATACAACCAATGGGTATTTCGACCTGATACTTTCTGAATATGAATAACAGAGGATATGAAGCTATTACAATCATAAATATATAATTAGAATCTCTCTCAAGAAGCACAAGTGTTCACCAAAAACGCCCTCCCTCAAGGAGCACGAATATGCCTTCAAAATTGGAAACGGTGGAGAGAAAGTGCTGCACTAAACCAAACCATGAAACTTCTTGTAGATTCTACCTGCAAATATAAACTCCATTAAAGCACCATGAAAGACCTGAGTGGCCTCTCCAAACACCAACTTGGATGGGAATCTTTCACCCTCGAAATTGGCTAAGGCAAGAAACTAGTCATCCACTAGCTCTCTCTTCACAAATGCAATTTTTCTCAAATCATCAAAAGCCATTCTCATACTTGATTTCTACATTTTATAACCAACATTAGCCTTCAAGGGGTCGAAATCCTCTCAATAGATTCAATAATTTTCCATTTAGAAAATATTCCTCATTTGCCACTTGTCTCCTAGTTCCAACCTTCCATCTTCTCCCAAATTCGAATTTGAGTCTCTTTATATTCCTCCAACTCCATGAGCGCCTTCTTGAGCCTATTTTTGGGGATGACATGTCATAATGGTCAGGTGTAAGAAGTCAGGTCTGAATTTTGTCATAAAATGTCATAGATGCTTCATTATTGTTGTCATAAAACTAGGGAATCTAGCCCATGTGTCCACTAGTCTCCAATTTGACTCTTCCTCTCCCATGGAGGTTACTATTCCTTCCCATTTCGACCTAATATGGTCAATTCCATGTGTTATGACTTACCAACTCACCCAAGAGTGTTCACCTTCCCAGGAATTCGAATTGGCAAGAGAGAGCTGCCATGTGTCATTGAAAAATCAAGCTAGTGTGGGTCCCACCACCTCCATATGTCTCCAAAACCACTTGCCACCTAGAATTTCTCTTGAATTTATTTATTCATCATATTTATTAAATGCTTGAACCCTTCTAATGTCTAAATATCTTTTATTAGTTTCCTTATTACCATCCCACATGTGCCCATCCAACCTAGGAAACTAGTAGGATTGATGGGATTGTCTTACTATGCACTTATTTGAATGGGGACATTACAGTCCTCCCCACCCAAGATTGCTTGTCCTCAAGAAATTTCAAATTTGGATGCTGCAAAATCTTCTCCTCTTCCCATGTGGCATATTCCTTTGGTAAGTCCTTCCATTGCACTAAATATTCTTTGATGATTCTACTCCTCAACCTTCTTTCCCGTGTCTTCAAAATCTTTTCCGGAACAAGTGTGAGCTGACCTTCATCATCCAAAGGAGGAAGTATTTCTGAAGTGATTATTTGCTGACCAAGAGATTTCTTAAGACAAGAAACATGAAATACATTGTGGATTTTACTCCCTTCCGGAAGTTCTAGTTCATATGCTACTTCTCCAACCTTCCGCACTACCTTGTATGGCCCATAGTACCTTGGTTTTAATTTTTCTGCTCCATTCTTTTTGAGAGATGTTTGTTTATAGGGCTGCAACCTTAAATATACTAAATCATTGACTTGAAAGGTTCTCTCTTCTCTATGTCTATCAGCATATTGTTTTTGCTGATTTTGAGCAACCTGCAAATTGTCTTTCAAGAGCTTTAAAATTTCTTGGCTCTCTTCCACCCAATCTTTAGCCTTTGGGGCTCTACTATCACCAAATAAAATGTCAGCAAATGTAAGTGCATCATAACCATATAATTCTTTGAAAGGAGACATTCCTATTGACATATGATAAGTGGTGTTGTAGCAAAACTCACCCAAGTGTAGCCATTTTGCCCATGCTTTTTGCTGCCCTCCCACATAGTTTCTTAGGTATCCTTCCAACCATTGGTTTACCCTCTCTGTTTGTCCATAAGCTTGTGGATGATAGCTGGTACTTGAAGTCAATTGAGTGCCTACCAATCTAAAAATTTCTTGCCAAAAAGCACCCATGAATCTACTATCTCTATCACTGACAATGCTCTTGGGGAGCCCATGCAATCTAAAGATTTCTTTGAAAAAAATATCATCCACTTGTGCAGCACTAAAAGATGATGTAACAGCAAAGAAATGAGCAAATTTTGTCAACCTATCAACTACCACATAGATGCAATCCTTACCTAAGGATTTAGGCAATCCGGTGATGAAATCCATGGAAATACTGTCCCATTTTTGCTCCGGAATGGGCAATGGTTGTAATAGGCCGGCTGGACATGTAAGTTCTGATTTGTTTTGTTGACATGCTTTACATTCATTCACATACTTCTGAACATCTTCCTTCAGCCCCTTCCAAAAAAATATTTGCCTCAACTGTCTATAAGTTTTGAAGATCCCCGGATGGCCCGCTAGTGGGGAATCATGTGCTTCTTGCAAAATTCGGTACTTGAGCTTGGAGTTATGAACTAAATAAATTCTTCCCTTATAATATATCATCCCATTCAAAATCCTATAATTATCATCCCCTTTGATTCCATCCAACACATCACAAGCAAATTTGTCTTTGGCATATTCAACTAGTAGCATGTTTTTCCAATCCTTGGCAATATCCATGAGAGAAAAGGAAGGCCTTCTTGACAAAGCATCTGCTACTATATTATTCTTTCCTTTGACATATTCAATATCAAAATCATAAGCTTGAATCTTGCTTACCCACTTTTGTTGCCTTTCATTTAGATCTTTTTGGGTGAGAAAGTGTCTTAGACTATTATGGTCAGTTTTCACCACAAACTTGCTGCCCACCAAGTATTGTCTGAATTTGGCCAATGCATGCATAATGGCCAGCATTTCTTTATCATATATGGAGTAAAGTTTTTCATGAGGCTGCAACTTTCTGCTCTCAAAGGCTATGGGGTGTTGGCCTTGCTTTAGGACAGCCCCTATTCCTCCACCTGAAGCATCACATTCCACAACAAAAGGTTTAGTAAAATCCGGAAGTACACGTATGGGACAACTACTCATTACCTCTTTCATTTTTTGGAATGATTTTTCAGCCTCTTCATCCCACTTGAAAGCATCCTTCTTAGTCAAATCAGTGAGTGGAGAAGTCAACTTGGAGAACCCTTTCACAAATTTTCTGTAGTAGGTGCATATGCCAATAAAGCCTCTCAATTCGGTAATATTTTTTGGTGATGGCCATTCCAAGATAGCCCTGATTTTTTCCATGTGTAACTTCACTCCTTCCTGCCCAATAATGTGCCCAAGATACAGTAGTTCTTTCATCCCAAACTCACATTTTGATAATTTAGCAAATAAGGACTCTTCTTGCAAAATTTTCAACACAATCTCTAACTGTTGCAAATGCTCTTCCCATGTTTTACTGTAAATGAGAATATCATCAAAGAAAACCAAAACAAACCTTCTTAGTTGCTTGCAAAATATCCTATTCATACATTCTTGAAAGGTGGCTCGAGCATTAGTTAACCCAAAAGGCATGACAAGGAATTCAAAGTGGCCAAAATGACATCGAAAAGCGGTCTTTTGCACATCTTCATCTTTCATTCGAATTTGGTGATACCCTGATCTAAGGTCAATTTTTGAGAAGTATTTGGCCCCATGTAGCTCATCCATGAGCTCATCAATCCTAGTAATAGGATACCTATTCTTGATAGTCTTTTTTTTCAAGGCTCTAAAATCTATGCACATTCTCAATGTTCCATCTTTTTTCTTCACTAGCACTACTGAAGAAGCATAAGGGCTAGAGCTTGGTCTAATGAGCCCCAACTCTAGGAGTTCTTGGATAGATTTTTCAATCTCATCTCTAAACTTTTTAGGATGTCTATAAGGTGGTATCTGAATGGGTGAAGTACCCTCCTCCAAAACAATATTGTGCTCAACCCCCCTATCTGGTGGCCTACCATGTGGAAGGTCTCTAAAAACCTTTTCATATTTTTGCAAAAGTCTCTCTATCTCCTTTGGGTGTTTGACAATATTTATAGTTGGATTGGGAGATGTAATATGACATTCAGCAGCCCATTCTATATCCCCATGCCTCAATATAGATCTCATGCTATTGCAAGTCACTACTTGATTTGGATAAGTGTGTTTCCCTCTCACAACTCTTTGTACTCCTTTTGAATCTTGGAATTTCATTTCGGGAATTTGATAATTTACTGTATGCTCTCCTATTGAATACAACCATTGCACTCCCAAAACCACATTAGTATCAGCAACATCAACCACATAAAAACTATCAACAAAAGTATAGTTACCTACGGTGACTTGCAGCTTTGGAACCCATGTTTTGCATTGCATTGTGTTGTGACCGGGAATGACAACTGTGAAGCCATCAAATGGTTCAATAGGTATCTTTATTTTCTCTACCATCTCTGCATCAATGAAGTTATGAGTGGCTCCTCCATCTACCAAAACTGAAGTTCTTTGTCCTTGTACCACACCTTTGCATCGGATAGTATGATAGCGAGGTACTGCTGAAAGCACTGCCATTCTTGCTTTGTCCGGTGAAGGCTGATTTTCTTCTTGTCTTTCCTCTTCTACTGCTGTCTCATATGCCTCTTCTTGATCTGAAATATGTCCATCTTCATCCATGCCCCCATCATACCCCTCATTATCAGAAAATACTTCTATGTATTGAGCCTTTCCTTTGGTACATTTGTGCCCCGGTGTCCATGGTTGGAAGCATGTGAAGCATAGTTTCTTTTTTCTAAGTTCATCCCTGTTTAGTCCCTCTTTTTTATTCCTCTCAAATGAATCTCTTTGCCAAGGTTTCTTATCATATCCATCCCTTTTCCAAGGTTTCTTTTCAAATTTATAGCTAGGCTTAGGAGGAAATCTCGTTCTAGGAAGCACATTTTGGAGATCCCTAGTCAAGCTCATTGCATCTTTTAATGTAGTTGGATTGTGGGCTTTGACCAAACCTCTTAAGGGTTCAGCCAAACCTTTAGTGAACAGAAATACTAATCTTCCCATAGATAAATCAGCCACCTTGACTGATAATTTTTGAAAGTCCAACATATATTCGGTAGGGGACCCAGTTTGCTTCAATTGAGCTAGTTCTTTGAAAGGCAATTCTGGATCTTTTTGTTCAAATCTTTCTAGTACCCTGTCAACAAATTCTCCATATGTTTTAACCTGATTATGACCCAAGGTTTTCATCCCATGAAACCAACATTCATTGGCATCTCCTTCCAAATGCAAAATGGCCATTTTTAATGCATCCTCTTCCAACATAGGATTCAGCTGAAAATATACATCCAATTTTTGCACCCAAGTGTTAGCAGAATTTTGAGAAGAACCATCAAAAGTAGGAAGTGACATTTTTCCAATAGCACTATTCAATTCTTTGTTTTGGAATGTACTCCTATTGTCTCCCTTCATTTTAATCTTTTGCATATCATCAATGTAGTCACTGAGTGGTACACCTCTTTTACACTCTTCATTCAAATCATTCCAATCATTTACTAGTTTCTTGTAATCCAATTCAAGATTGGGCTCTTCTTTGGGTGTGAGAAATTTAGGTGTAGTATGCCTTTGTGTGCTTTGAAATTCATCAGGTCTATTATGAGGTCCTGTACTTGAGAAAATATGCTCATTCCCTTTCATCTTTTCCCCTGAGTGTGAACCACTATTATCTCCTATCATCCCTTTGCCTGAAAGTTGGCTACCCAACAATTCGAAACCTTTCATCATTTGTTTATTCATATCTAGCATAACCATGGTAAGTCCTTCAAAAAATGGTTTTAAGGCTTCAATAAATTCCTCCTTATGTCTTAATTTTTCCTCCTCCTCTCTACCCATTGTTTTAGAAAAAAACTATTTTTCTGCTACTATCTCTTCTTCAACCAAAAATTATTCAACTACTGATTCAAAGGGTGGTGTTTTATTTGTTTGGATTCTTGTTAATACCATCAGGTGCCAAGACCATGTTCTGATACCACTTTTAATATCCCTTTTTCAAATTTTATTAAAATGCCCAATTTTCCACTTTTTTTCCCAATTTCGACCTTTGACTAGTTTTACTGTTTTGACCTCCAAATCAACCCAAATGCTCCCAAATCTTCTGTAGGAGTGTATGAATGGTATTTAGACTTGAATATAAGGTTCATGGATGTTTTATGGCCCTCCAAATACTGCTGCAAACTTGATTTGTACTCTGATCAATATATGTAATTTTGACTAGTAATTTGTGCATCAAATCCCCCTCGGGTAACACTGCAAATGGCCTTCCAAATGCCTCCAAAATCCCACAAATTTATGAAAAGAGGTATATAATGTGTTAATTATGTGATTAATTTCTCATATGGACCATTAATTGATTTTTAATACTATTATAACTCTCTCACATTCAACAGCAAAAACCCCCAATTCGACCCTTGGGGAAATGGCACTATTTCACCTCCCAATACAACTAAACTGAGTAAAAATGCTTCAAATGCTCACGTAAAGTACATGAAACTTGTATAAGACATCCATGGCAGTATATTTATCACAAATATATCAGAGAATCATCCATCCATTCAAAATAATCAACATTATAGTGTCATACATCAATGCATTGGGGAAATGGACATTGTTTGCTCATTAATCAATAGTTTTGCATACAACCAGTGGGTATTTCGACCTGAGACTTTATGAATATGAATAACAGAGGATATGAATCTATTAAAATCATAAATATATAATGAGAATCTCTCTCAAGAAGCACAAGTTCTCACCAAAAATGCCCTCCCTCAAGGAGCACGAATATGCCTTCAAAACTGGAAACGGTGGAGAGAAAGTGCTGCACTAAACCAAACCATGAAACTTCCTGTAGCTGCTACCTGAAAATACAAACTCCATTAAAGCACCATGAAAGACCTGAGTGGCCTCTCCAAACACCAACTTGGATGGGAATCTTTCACCCTCGAAATTGGCTAAGGCAAGAAACTAGTCATCCACTAGCTCTCTCTTCACAAATTCAATTTTTCTCAAATCATCAAAATCCATTATCATACTTGATTTCTACATTTTATAACCAACATTAGCCTTCAAGGGGTCGAAATCCTCTCAATAGATTCAATAATTTTCCATTTAGAAAATATTCCTCATTTGCCACTTGTCTCCTAGTTCCAACCTTCCATCTTCTCCCAAATTCGAATTTGAGTCTCTTTAGATTCCTCCAACTCCATGAGTGCCTTCTTGAGATTATTTTTGGGGCTGACATGTCATAATGGTCAGGTGTAAGAAGTCAGGTCTGAATTTTGTCATAAAATGTCATAGATGCTTCATTATTGTTGTCATAAAACTAGGGAATCTAGCCCATGTGTCCACTAGTCTCCAATTTGACTCTTCCTCTCCCATGGAGGTTACTATTCCTTCCCATTTCGACCTAATATGCTCAATTCCATGTGTTATGACTTACCAACTCACCCAAGAGTGTTCACCTTCCCATGAATTCGAATTGGCAAGAGAGAGTTTCCATGTGTCATTGAAAAATCAAGCTAGTGTGGGTCCCACCACCTCCATATGTCTCCAAAACCACTTGCCACCTAGAATTTCTCTTGAATTTATTTATTCATCATATTTATTAAATGCTTGAACCCTTCTAATGTCTAAATATCATTTATTAGTTTCCTTATTACCATCCCACATGTGCCCATCCAACCTAGGAAACTAGTAGGATTGATGGGATTGTCTTACTATGCACTTATTTGAATGGGGACATTACAGAGACATCTATCTACATATCACTTTAGGAATGAATTCTAGGGATGATACAATCCCCTTGTCCACTAGGGACCACATATCTACCTCATCGTCGTAACCGGAAACCTCATCATCAATACAAGTATCCACATCATCAATACAAGTATCCATACCAATACAAGTATCCACATCATCAATACAAGTATCCATACCAATACAAGTATACACATCATCAATACAAGTATCCATACCAATACAAGTATACACATCATCAACCTTACCTTCGATATAGGAAATCTCATCATCAGCGACCATATCACTCCCCCTTTTGAGGAGGGTCCTTTCGAACTACACCAAGCTTATCTCGGAAATACTCAAACTTTACTCGAGACAAAGGTTTGGTCAACACATCAGCAACTTGATCATCAGTGCTCATATACTCGAGCTTGATAGCTCCTTTCTGGACCATATCCCGTATATAGAAATATCGGATCTCTATGTGCTTTTACTTATCATGGAACAATGGATTCTCTGTCATCTTGATACAACTCTGGTTGTCACATAGGATCACAGTGAAGTCCATCTCTAAGTAAAACAATCCTTATAACAACTTCTGAAGCCATAGCGCTTCACAACTAGCAGAGAAAGCAGCTATATATTCTGCTTCAGCTGTGCTGAGAGCCACACTTGACTGCTTTCTGCTAAACCACGAGATCATGGGAGATTCCAGACAATAACATCCACCCGATGTGCTCTTCCTGTTTGATACACTTCCTGCCCAATCAACATCTTGTGTAGTCATACAATCTGAAGTCATGATCTCCATGACAACATAGACCAAAGTCTATCGTACCCTTTAGGTACCTCATCACATGCTTTACAACTATCAGGTGAACACATCTATTTTCCACTAGATACTAACTCAAGGTGTTCACAGCAAAGCATATATTGTTAAAATTTCAGAATTTACTTCAATTTGATCTAGGATCTTAATTGAGAGAACAACATGTACATCAAATCTACAGCATAACAATCATGGACACAATAATGCAAGCACACAAGAGACACATAGTTTACTTGGGGAAAACCATAAAGGTGAAAAAACCCAATAACTTTCTTAGAGATAGATAGAGCAATGATACAACAAGAATACAAGAGATAGTCTTCTCCTAGCAGCAGAGCCTCCTCCTCATAAGTGTGCCACTTTCCGAATGAGAGAAGTGTTTGTATGAATGAACAAATAGAGATCTCCCGATCTCTATTTATACTTGTTCTGTCCTGCCCAATAAACTAATGGGGCCTACATGTCTAGCTTAACCCATGGTTAACTTAATCTGGGCCAACCCCACACTTGGTGGTGTAATAACACTTTGATCCACATGGCCGACCCCTAATAGGGTGGTCTAATAACCCTTCGACCCACATGACTTATACAGGGCCGACCCCAACAAGGTGGTCTAATAACCCATCAAGTATAAGTTACGACACTTAAAATATAAATTATGACACTTCCGTATAGAGGAATAATACCATCTCTATATGAGTACAAAATACATATATGAAATACATGGATGAAATACATTCTGAAGTTACATATACATCAACACTCCCTCTTAACTAGGAAGGTATTTCTTGACACAGATCTGCTAGACAAGTGTTCTTCTCAGGATCATTGTCATCGATGCATCGTTATCATCATCGTTACTGTTGCTACTATCTCAATCAATCTCTGACTCTACTCATCATAGGAAGTTCTATAAAGCCAGTCCTTTTTCATACTGGATGTAGGCCCACCACCTACAGGTCTTCATCATCACTGGCCATACTATGGAATCCTCAGGCCTTATTACATGCGTCACAAAACCTTGCAAGAGCATCCCAGGCTGTTACGATCACACAGCTCTACCTATAGGATCTCCCAGGGCCATATTATATGTGACCTCACCACAAAACCTTGCAAGAGCATCCCAGGCTGTTATGAGGACACGGCTCTCCCTATAGGATCTCCCAGGGACAGATTATATGTGGTCACCACAAAACCTTGCAAGAGCATCCCAGGTTGTTACAAGCACACAGCTCTACCTATAGGATCTCCTAGGGAAAGTTTATATGTGGTCATGGAAAAACCTTGCAAGAGCATCCCATGACTTATTACGAGCACACAGCCCAACCTATCGGATCTCCTAGGGATAGATTATATGCCATAGGACAAAAACTCGAAAGAGCATCTGCCAGATATCCCCGAGCCAAATTATATGCCATAGGAAAAACCTTGCAAGACTATCTGCAGATCTCCCAAGGCCAAATTATATGTCCTCCCAGAGCAAAACCTCGAAAGAGCATTTGCCAGATATCCCAAGGCCAAATTACATACCATAGGCATAACCTTGCAAGACTATCTGCAAATCTCCTAGGGCCAAATTATATGCTCATCTGCACAACCTGATCCACGGCCATAGAGTATCAACCTGATACTCACCATACATCATCCTGATGTACACATGATCATCTTGATCATCATCACTTGCAACATCTTGTTGTAAGTCATCTGGAGCAACATCCTGAAGCTCATCATCCACGATCATCCTGATCATACAATGCATCTACCTGATGCATACCAAGTATCTACCTGATACATATCATCATACATGATCCACCTGATCATACATGATACATATCAACATACATGATCTACCTGATCATACAATGTATCCACCTGATACATATATAGATACATGGTCCAAGCATCCAACATGATGCATATACATACAAATGATCCAACCGATCATATCCAACATCCAACATGATGCGTACATACATATACATATAAATGATCCAATTGATCATATCCAGCATCCAACATGATGCGTACATACATATAAATGATCCAACTGATCATATCCAGCATCCAACATGATGCGTACATGCATATACATATAAATGATCCAACTGATCATATCTAGCATCCTCCTGATGCATATACAGAGTAGTAACTGGAGCATCGTCCTGATGCTCATCATCCAACACTTACATCCACAACCATGTGAAGGATCCTCCTTCCAACATGCTTGGAATGGCTTCTGCAAATGTGTCCATCACTTCTTCCTCGAAGTGTCATCAATCTGAAGAACACCAAGCCTCTCTCTGAAGTACTCGAACTTCACTCTGGCTAGTGGTTTCGTCAGCACATCAGCAATCTGCTCATCTGTCGCAACATACAGGAGCTTCACTGCTCCTCTCTGCACCATATCCCTGATATAGTGATATTTGATCTCTATGTGTTTCGACCTATCGTGAAACACTGGGTTCTCAGATAGCTTCACACAACTCTGGTTATCACAAAAGATATCAGTAGCATCCAATGGGAGATCAAATAACTCAGACAGTATCTTCTGAAGCGATACTGCCTCACAACTAGCTGAACAGGCTGCAACATACTCTGCCTCATCTATACTCAATGCTACACAGGACTGCTTCCTGCTAAACCAAGAGATCACACTTGATCCCATACTGAAGCAGCACCCAGATGTGCTCTTCCTATCTGCAGCACTGCCTGCCCAATCTGAATCAACATAACCTTGCATGTTAAACTTTTGATTCGCTTCATACCTAAGCCCATAATCAACTGTACCCTTCAGGTACCTCAGAATATGCTTTACAAAAACCAGGTGAACACTCCTCGGATCTGTCAGGAACTGGCTCAATGTGTTCACCGCAAAGCAAATATATGGTCTCGTGTTCGTCAGGTACATCAAGGATCCAATCATCTGACGATACATAGAAGCTTCAGATTTGATGCCATAGGTGTGGCCATGGCCTTGCAATCCATCATCCCGAACCTCTTCAGGATATCTACAGTATACTTCCCTTGTCCAAGGAACATCCCATCTGCACTCTGCCACACCTCCATGCCAAAAACAAATAGTGCATCATCCCCAAGTTCGTCATCTCGAACTCAACAGCAAACTTCCACTACATGTCAGAAATCAATCTATCTTCACCTGTGATAAACAGGTCATCCGCATACAAAAGTAGTGTCACTGGATTGCCTTCCTCAACCTTGTAGTAAAGGTTGGAATCCGATTTACTCTTGGTAAAGCCCAAACTGGATAGAAAGTTGTATATCCTACCATACCAAGTTCTGCACATATATGACTCCCTGTCATGTGCCTCAGAACCAAGTGGCTGCTCCACATACACTTCTTCTTCAACTACACCATTCAAGAAGGCTGTCTTGAAATCCATCTGGTGTATCTTCCACTTCATCATTGCAGCCAGAGCAAGTACTGATCTGATGGAAGTGTATCTGGCTACAGGAGCAAAAGTCTCTATGCTACCACCTGCAGCATGCTTGATCTTTGTATATCCTCTTGGAAGTCACTACAGACTACCCTTCAGGTCTTGGGATTGCATCCCAAACATCTTCATGATCGACTTGTACTCCTTGATCATGGAATTCTTCCCAGATCCTGGGAACTTTAATACCTTCAATATTTTCAACAGATAACTTTGATGCTGAACAAATGTTGTAGTCCTTCTTTTGTAGGTGATGGTATACGATCTTTCCTACACAACAAGTTAAATTGCATGATTAGAAAACATCTCATAGTTTTCAGAACAAATTGTTACACATAAAGAGATATGTCATACAGTCATGCAATTATCTTAGCCAATGCTTCAATACAACATTTATCCATATCCCGTAACTTTCTAGATGCCTTCCAATCTCTACCAGAACATTGTTAAGAGTGTGCACAACTCCTAACATGTCAACAAAGAGGTTTCATTCTAGATAAGTAGCAATGGAATGTTGTACAGTGCCATAGGCCACTTACCCATGTATATTAGTAGTATACTGTTCATCAATGCAACTATTCTAATATGCATAATACACAACCTAATTCTAGGAACATAAGCATATACATCATTGAATAACATTATGTAAGAAATGATAATTCAAATACTTATCTTTGTTTGGTTGCTGGGTGGACTCCCTCTGAATCTTTGCAACTCCATTCCGATGTGGATTGTGAGAAGTGGTCAACTCCCTCTGAATATCTGCATCCTTGCATAAACTACTGAAGTGTGCTCCTTTGCTTTCTTGCAGGAACAGCTAGAGTGTGCTCCCTCTTGATCTTTGCTTCCTGGAGTACCTGTCCTTGAACTTATATCCATCCTTAACCACTATGCATGCTTATTAGTATCATCATTGTGTTATCCTTGAGGTCTCATACATAATCACACATTTATTAGTATAATCTTAATACTATCAAAACACAATAATCTTAAACATGTATATTCATGATCATTCACAGATAATAAACATTAGTATTCAAGATTTCAGGGAAGTCTTCTTTTACTCATGCATATTCTTATTTGATCATAGGACTCTTCTGATTAGTTAAATCATCAATGCATAAACCCGTGATTACTCAAACCTATACCTTCATGATTCTTTTGGTTAGTCATATCATCAATTATGGTAAGAAACATAATATGCATACAACCATGACTATTCAAACCTATGACTTCATGAATAATCATTATCAACAACACAACAGTATAAGATCCTAACACAAGGTAGGATTCTAGCTTGATATAGGAAAAACATACCTAGATTAGCATGCTAGCTAGTTATGTCTAACATACCCGCATAATTTCTTCTGGTTTTCTTCAGTGACTTGTGCTAATAACCTGCATGTCTCATAAGTTAACCATTGAAGAACCAAGTTATACATACCTCGAAAGTAGATCTTCTATGTGATCCATGACAATGGATGAATATTTGTCTTCATGTAACCATGAGCATATGTTCTTGAAGTAGAACATGATTTGACTTTCTTGGTGTACCTTTTGTGTTAGTAGACAACATAAACCTCATACAACACCATAATGCATTAGTACAATCATAAGTGTCAACACCCTAATCAATGAATATCTTCTATCGTGCATTCATAATTTTATTAAGGTGATACGACAAGTCTAGATTTAATCAAGATTGTACTAACCATAATAATATGAAGACAAATATACCATAAACTTAATCATGAGCAAATCTATAAACATACCTGGATAAGTCATACCTGTCGATATTGCTTGTAATCTTCTTATGTAAGGCCTTAGCCTCATCTCCCTCTGAAACGGGAACTTCTTCACTTATGCAGGTGACCAATCCATCTTCCTCTAGGATTAACCCAACCCACTTTATTTGCAAGGACTGGATCTGGAGCTGGATTAGGGTTTGTCAGAGAAACCCCCAAAATTCAAACTTTGAATTTCAAACTTTCGAAAGGATAGAAATATGCATCTTGATGAGCTGATCAAGCTGGTATATTCAAAACTTGAAAACTGCAAAGTTTCACTCCTCAATTATGCCTTTGAAACTTCCGGATTCACTGGACGTGACCCCGAACTGGGGTTTGATGAAGCCCACTCTTCTACCCAATCAAAAGGTTTGATCCAAAGCTCTAAGCTTCTATTTTTATGAGGAGCTTCCAGCCGTGGTCACAAATTTCAAAAATTCTGATTTTTCCGGAAGCCCTAATTTTCCACTTTTCTGATCAAAGTCCCGAACTAGGGTCTGATCAATCCTGGCCTTCTGCCCAACCAAAAATTCTGATATTGGTCTCTAAATTTAGATTCTAATGAGTAGCATTCAGCTTTCGTCTCCGATTACAAAAATTCCAACTTTATCCGAAACCCTAAATTCCGGAAGCCATGAATGAAGGTGCTCAAAAATAATTCTGTTTTGACATAAATATGTACCTGATTGTTTCTAGTGTAACTCCGAACTTTTCAAACCAAAGGGTCTGAAAATGTTTCCTACGATATCCCGACCTGTCATCTTTCCATCCCGATAGGTCTGACCTCAATTGGATTCTCTGAGAGAGAGTTATTCCAAGTGTCGTAACAGGACCTGTTTATGGGATAAAACAGGAGAGTGAACTTGTACGGAGCTCCACGTGTCACTGGTTCAACTTAGGCCTCTGAACATTTTTTCTAAGATAGTACAGTCTGTGTACTACCCGTTACATTTTACTAAATTTCATTTGGAGCTTCCTAGACCAAGTTATGACCTTTTTTCCAAGGTCACCTGTTTTTTACTCAGATTTGGAAGAGGCAGAAACCCTATATTGTACAGATCATAAATCACAAAGTACAACTAATTAGAGGTTTTCGTTTGGACACAAGGTACATGGGGATCTGATATTTGACCTATAAAAGTTTCAGATATGAAAACTTCACCAAAATGGATTTATAGCGAAAGTGCTACGATGATTGGTTTTTGCTATATCAAGCCCTAGCATCGTAAGTGCAACAAGTGTCATACATGCCATATCATGCCTTCTTTCAGGCTAGCTCTGATACCTGTTAAATTTTCAGAGTTTAATTCAATCTGATCTAGGATCTTAACTGAGAGAACAACATGTACAGCATATCTACAGCATATCAATCATGGAGACAATAATGCAAGCACACAAGAGACACAAAGATTTACTTGGGGAAAACCATAAAGGTGAAAAACCCCAATAACTTCCTCAAAGATAGATAGAGCAATGATACAACCAACCATGAGAGATAGACATAACCTAGCAGCAGATCCTCCTCCTCCATAAGTGCGCCACTCCTCCTTGAGTGCATGAGTGAGAAGTGAGTGAGTAAATAGAGTGCCTCCCGCACTCTATTTATACTTGACTTGACTTGCCTTTTTACCTAACTCATGTAGGCTCGAACTTAACCACATAATATAATGTTGACTGGGCCAACCCCCAATAGGGTGGTCTAATAACCCTTTGACCCACATGACTTATACAGGGCCGACCCCAACAAGGTGGTCTAATAACCCATCAAGTATAAGTTACGACACTTACAATATAAATAACGACACTTCCGTATAGAGGAATAATAACATCTCTATAGGAATACAATATACATATATGTGAAATACATTCTGAAGTTACATATACATCAACACTCCCTCTTAACTAGGAACGTATTTCTTAGCACAGTTCTTCTAGCACAAGTCATCTTCTCTGGATCATCGTCATCGATGCATCGTCATCATCATCATTGCTGCTGCTATCTCAATCAATCTCTGAATCTACTCGTCATAGGAAGTTCTACAGAGCCAGTCCTTTTTCATACTAGATGTAGGCCCACCACCTGGAGGTCTTAATCATCACTGGCCATACTGTGGAATCCTCAGGACTTATTATGTGCGTCACAAAACCTCGAAAGAGCATCCCAGGATGTTACGGGTACACAACTACGACCTGTAGGATCTCCCAGGGCGCTATTACATGTGACCCCACCACAAAACCTCGAAAGAGCATCTCAAGATGTTACGGGTACACAACTCCGACCTGAAATATCCCAGGGCACAAATTACATGTGGTCCACCACAAAACCTAGCAAGAGCATCTCAGGATGTTACGGGTACACAAATCCGACCTGAAATCTCCCAGGGCACAAATTACATGTGGTCATGGAAAAACCTCGAAAGAGCATCTCAGGATGTTACGGATACACAACTCCGACCTGAAATCTCCCAGGGCCCAAATTACATGCCATAGGACAAAACCTCGCAAGAGCATCTCAGGATGTTACGGGTACACAACTCCGACCTGAAATCTCCCAGGGCACAAATTACATGTCCTCCCAGAGCAATGTCTCGAAAGAGCATCCCAGGCTGTTAAGGGTACACAACTCCGACCTATAGGATCTCCCAGACATGCTCATCTGCACAACCTGATCCACGGCCACAGAGTATCAACCTGATACTCACCATACATCATCCTGATGTACTCATGATCGTCCTGATCATCATCACTGCAACGTCCTGCTGCATGCCATCTGGAGCAACATCCTGAAGCTCATCATCCATGATCATCCTGATCATCATCACTGCAACGTCCTGCTGCATGTCATCTGGAGCAACATCCTGAAGCTCATCATCCATGATCATCCTGATCATCATTGCAACATCCTGCTGCATGTCATCTCGAGCAACATACTGAAGCTCGTCATCTATGATCATCCTGATCATCAATGCATCTACCTGATGCATACCAAGTATCTACCTGATACATATCATCATACATGATCCTCCTGATCATCAATGTATCCAATTGATACAAATACAAATACATGATACATATCACCATACATGATCCACCTGATCATACAATGTATCCACCTGATACATATACAGATACATGGTCCAAGCATCCAACATGATGCATACATACATACATCAAAATGATCCAACTGATCATATCCAGCATCCAACATGATGCGTACATACATAAAAATGATCCAACTGATCATATCCAGCATCCAACATGATGCGTACATACATATAAAAATGATCCAACTAATCATATCCAGCATCCAACATGATGCGTACATACATATAAAAAATGATCCAACTGATCATATCCAAGCAGAAACCAGAACATCATCCTGATGCTCATCATCCAGCGCTTACATCCACAGCCATGTGAAGGATCCTCCTTCCAACATGCTTGGAATGGCTTCAGCAAATGTGTCCATCACTTCTTCCCCGAAGTGTCCTCGATCTGAAGAACGCCAAGCCTCTCTCTGAAGTACTCGAACTTCACCCTGGCTAGTGGCTTCATCAGCACATATGCAATCTGCTCGTCCATCGCAACATACAGGAGCTTCACAGCTCCTCTCTGCACCATATCCCTGATATAGTGATATTTGATCTCTATGTGTTTCGACCTGTCATGAAACACTGGGTTCTCGGACAGCTTCACACAACTCTGGTTATCACAGAAGATACCAGTAGCCTCCAACGGGAGATCAAATAACTCAGACAGTAGCTTCCGTAGCCATACTGCCTCACATCTAGCTGAATAGGCTACAACATACTCTGCCTCACCTGTACTCAGTGCCACGCAGGACTGCTTCCTGCTAAACCATGAGATCACACCTGATCCCATACTGAAGCAACACCCAGATGTGCTCTTCCTGTCTGCAGCACTGCCAGCCCAATCTGAATCAACATAACTTTGCAGGTTAAACTTTTGATTCACCTCATACTTGAGCCCATAATCCACTGTACCCTTCAGGTACCTCAGAATATGCTTTATAGCAACCAGGTGAACACTCCTTGGATCCGTCAGGAACTGGCTCAATGTGTTCACAGCAAAGCAAATGTCTGGTATCGTGTTCTTCAGGTACATCAATGACCCAATCATCTGACGATACATAGAGACATCAACCAGCTCAGATGAAGCATCACATAGAAGCTTCAGATTCGATGCCATAGGTGTGGCCATGGCCTTGCAATCCATCATCCTAAACCTCTTCAGGATCTCTACTGCATACTTCCCTTGTCCAAGGAAGATTCCATCACTCTGCCACACCTCCATGCCAAAAACAAATAGTGCATCATCCCCAAGTTCTTCATCTCGAACTCAGTAGTAAGCTTCCGCTGCGTGTCGGCAATCAATCTATCTTCACCATACCAAGTTCTGCACATATATGATTTGCTATCATGTGTCTCAGAACCAAGTGGCTGCTCCACATACACTTCTTCTTCAACTACACCATTCAAGGAAGCTGTCTTGAATCCATCTGGTGTATCTTCTATTTCATCACTTTTATATTTCTCAATGCTGCCATCTGCAACATGCTTGATCTGATAGTTCCATTTGGAATTCATAGCAAACTTTCCTTCATGTCTTGGGATTACATCCCAAACATCATTCTTCATGATCGACGGATCATGGCATTTCATTTCTTCATCCCAGATCCTGGGAACTTCAATATCTTCAATAGATATCTTTGTTGCTGGAACAAATGTTGTAGTTCTTCTTTTGTAGGAGATGGCATACGATCTTTGCTACACAACAAGTTAAATTGCATGATTAGAAAACATCTCATAGTTTTCAGAACAAATTCTTACACATAAAGAAATATGCCATACAGTCATGCAATTATCTTAGCCAATGCTTCAATACAACATTTATCCATATTCCGTAACTTTCTAGATGCCTTCCAATCTCTACCAGAACATTGTTAAGAGTGTGCACAACTCCCAACATGTCAGCAAAGAGGTTTCATTCTACATAAGTAGCAATGGAATGTTGTACAGTGCCATAGGCCACTTACCCATGCATATTAGGAGTATACTATTCATCAATGCAATTATTCTAATATGCATAATACACAACCTAATTCTAGGAACATCAGTATATACATTATTGAACAGTATTATTTAAGAAATGACAATTCAAATACTTATCTTTGTTTGTTCATTGGGTGGACTCCCTCTGAGTCTTCGCTTCCTTGCAGGAGCTACTGGAGTCCTAATCTGAAGTAGCTTCTTCTACACCTTTTGATGTGGAATGTAGAGAGATGGTCAACTCCCTCTGAATATTTGCATCCTTGAATAAACAACTGGAGTGTACTCCCTCTTGATCTTTGCTTCTTGGATTACCTGTTCTTGAACTCATATTCATCCTGGGTCCCTATGCATGCTTATTAGTATCATGATTGTGTTATCCTTGTGAGCTCATATAAAATCATACATTCATTAGCATACTATTAAAACACAATAATCTCAAGCATGTATAGTCATGATCATTTCAAACAGAAAATAATAAGTATTAGCATTCAAGGTTTATGTAGGATTCTTATGGTTAGTCAAATCATAAGAAACATAACATGTCTAAACCTGTAATTACTCAAACCTATGACTCTTCAGGTTAGTTGAATCATCAATCAAGATAAGAGATATAATATGCATAAAACCTGTGATTATTCAAACCTATACCTTCATGATTCTTCTGGTTAGTCATATCATCAATTATGGTAAGAAACATAATATGCATACAACCATGATTATTCAAACTTATGACTTCATGAATAATCATTATCAACAACACAAACAGTATAAGATCCTAAACCAAGGTAGGATTCTAGCTTGATATAGGAAAAACATACTTGGATTAGCATGCTAGCTAGTTTATGTCTAACATACCCGCATAATGTCTTTTGGTTCTCTTCAGTGACTTGTGCTAGTAACCTGCATGTCTCATATGTTAACCATTACAAAACCAAGTTATACATACCTCATAAATGGATCTTCTATGACATCCATGACAATGGATGAGTCTTTATCCTCATGTCATCATGATCATATGTTCTTGGACCAGAACATGATTTGTCTTTCTTGGTGTACCTTTCATGTTAGTAGACAACATAAACCTCATACAACACCATAATGTATTAGTACAATCATAAGTGTCAACACCCTAACCAATGAATATCTTCTATCATGCATTCATAATTTTGTTAAGGTGATACGACAAATCTAAAATCAAGATTGTACTAACCGTAATAACATGAAGACAAACATACCATAAACTTAATCATGGAAAAATATCGAAACATACCTCGATGAGTCATACCTGTCGAGATCGCTTGTAATCTTCTTATGTAAGGCCTTAGCCTCATCTCCCTCTGAAACAGGAACTTCTTCACTCATGCAGATGATCAATCCATATTCTTCTAGGATTAACCCAATCCACTTGATTTGCAAGAACTGGAGCTGGAGCTGGATATGGGTTTGTCAGAGAAACCCCAAAAATTCAAACTTTTAATTTCAAACTCCCGAAAGGATAGAAATATGCGCCTTGATGAGCTGATCAAACTGGTATATTCAGAATTTGAAAACTGCAAAGTTTCACTCCTCAATTTTGCCTTTGAAACTTCCGGATTCACTGGACGTGACCCTGAACTGGGGTTTGATGAAGCCCACTCTTTTTCCCCATCAAAAGGTTTGATCCAAAGCTCTAAGCTTCTATTTTTCTGAGGAGCTTCCAGCCGTGGTCACAAATTGCAAAAATTCCCATTTTTACAGAAGCCCTAGTTTTCCACTTTTCTTATCAAAGTCCCGAACAAGGGTTTGATTAAGCCTGGACTTTTGCCCAACCAAAAATTCTGATATTGGTATCTAAATTTCTATTTTGATGAGTAGCATTCAGCCGTGGTCTCCGATTACAAAAATTCCAACTTTCTCCAAAGCCGTAAATTCCGGAAGCCATGAATGAAGGTACTCAAAAATAATTCTGTTTTGACAGAAATATGTACCTGATTGTTTCTAGTGTAACTCCAAAATTTTCGATCCACAGGGTCTGAAAACGTTTCCTGAGATAGCCTGACCTGTTATCTTTCCATCCTGATAGGTATGACCTTAATTGGACTCTCTGAGAGAGAGTTATGCCAAGTGTCGCAACATGACCTATTTATGGGATAATACAGGAGAGCGAACGTGTACGGCATGCCACATGTCACTGGTTCAACTTCGGCCTCTGAAAACGGTTTTTGAGATAGTAAAGACTATGTACTACCTGTCACGTTTTACGAAATTTCATTTGGATCTTCCTATCCCAAGATATGAACTTTTTCCCAAGGTCACCTGATTTTGACTCAGATCTGGAAGAGGCAGAAACCCTATATTGTACAGATCATAAATCACAAAGTACAATGAATTAGAGGTTTTCCTTTGGACACAAGGTACCTGGAGATTTAATATTCGTCCTGTAACAATTCCAGATCCGAAAACTTCGCCAAAACGGATTTATAGCGAAAGTGCTACGATGACTGGTTTTTTCTATATCAAGGCCTAGGATCGTAAGTGCAACAAGTGTCATACATGCCATATCATGCCTTCTTTCAGGCTAGCTCTGATACCATGTTAAATTTTCAGAGTTTACTTCAATCTGATCTAGGATCTTAACTGAGAGAACAACATGTACATCATATCTACAGCATATCAATCATGGAGACAATAATGCAAGCACACAAGAGACACAAAGATTTACTTGGGGAAAACCATAAAGGTGAAAAACCCCAATAACTTCCTCAGAGATAGATAGAGCAATGATACAACCAACCATGAGAGATAGACATAACCTAGCAGCAGATCCTCCTCCTCCATAAGTGCGCCACTCCTCCTTGAGTGCATGAGTGAGAAGTGAGTGAGTAAATAGAGTGCCTCCCGCACTCTATTTATACTTGACTTGACTTGCCTTTTTACCTAACTCATGTAGGCTCGAACTTAACCACATAATATAATGTTGACTGGGCCGACCCCCAATAGGGTGGTCTAATAACCCTTTGACCCACATGACTTATACAGGGCCGACCCCAACAAGGTGGTCTAATAACCCATCAAGTATAAGTTACGACACTTACAATATAAATAACAACACTTCCGTATAGAGGAATAATAACATCTCTATAGGAATACAATATACATATATGTGAAATACATTCCGAAGTTACATATACATCAACAATACCATGTTAAAATTTCAGAATTTACTTCAATATGATCTAGGATATTAACTGAGAAAACAACATGTACAGCAAATCTACAGCATGTCAATCATGGACACAATAATGCAAGCACACAAGAGACACAGAGTTTACTTGGGGAAAACCATAAAGGTGAAAAACCCCAATAATTTCCTCAGAGATAGATAGAGCAATGATACAACCAAAATACAAGAGATAGTCTTCTCCTAGCAGCAGAGCCTCCTCCTCATAAGTGCGCCACTTTTCGAATGAGATAAGTGTGTGTATGAATGACCAAATAGAGATCTCTCGATCTCTATTTATACTTGTTCTATCCTACCTAATAAACTAATGGGACCTACATGTCTAGCTTAACCCATGGTTAACTTAATCCAGGCCAACCCCACACTGGGTGGTCTAATAACCCTTTGACCCACATGGCCGACCCCCAATAGGGTGGTCTAATAACCCTTCGACCCACATGACTTATACAGGGCCGACCCCAACAAGGTGGTCTAACAACCCATCAAGTATAAGTTACGATACTTACAATATAAATGACGACACTTCCGTATAGAGGAATAATACCATCTCTATAGGAGTACAAAATACATATATGAAATATATGGGTGAAATACATTCCGAAGTTACATATACATCAACATATATCTGGCCTGGTATTCGTTAGATACATCAATGACCCAATATTATGTATGTACAGAGTTACATCCACTAACTCTGATGAGTCATCCGTTAACAGATTTAAGTTGGAATACATGAGAGTGGCCATTCCAACACATCAAATCTTTTCAATATTTCTCAGCATACTTTCCTTGGTTGAGAAAGATTCCTACTGAGCCTTTTCATGCTTCCAGTCCTAGGAAGTAATGCATCAATCCGAGATCATTCATCTCGAACTCTGTAGCTAGCTTCTTCTTGATTTCCATGATCTGTTTCTCATTCCTTGTCAGAAGAATATCATCCATATACAATCACAGTATCATCCATAACCTTAAGGTAAAGGTTAGGATAGGCTTTACTCTTGGTAAAGCCCAAGCTTGCCAAGATGCTATCAATTCTTCCTCTATGACTGAACATCATTCACACTCTACATTGAATGATCTTCTGCATATCTATCTGTGCCACGTGTCATCAGATGGGTCTACTGATATGAGCCTCAAGATCATTCGAACTCTATGGTGAGTTCATTCTTGTATCCATGTCATCTATATAAAGAAACCATCGTCAACCTTGTAGCAAGGGTTGAAATCTACATCACCCATGGTGATCATTAAGCTCATCAAATGATTATCTATCCTGGGTACCCATACATAGCCTGATTCCCACTTCTTCTTCAATTACACCATTTAAGAGAATGGTCTTATCTAGTCACTCATCATGATCCTCTTCCTCTTTCTAAGAGAATCTTCTAGCCACGAGCCTTCTATAGTATGTTTGATTTGTAAATCTTCTTGTTGAACATCCATCACTTGTTCAGTGTTCATCATTCTTCATGATCTTTCCTACAAATCAAAATTAAGTACATGATTAGTAATACTTCATAATCATCAAATCATGTTGACATGATAAGCTATTATGCATACAAATATGATTTACATAGTTATACTACTATCTTGACCAATACTTTGGCACAACACTTTTCCATATCGTGTATGCATACATTGGCTATCTAGATGCCTTCCATCTCTACCAGAACATACTGTCGAGAGCATGCACAGCTCTCAACATGTCAGCAAAGAGGTTTCATTCTAGACAATCAACAATGGAATGTTTGTCCAACTTACCAATCATATGCATATTAGTATTATACTATTCAATGCTATATGAATGCTTATACTTAGCATGATATATTCTAGGAATACAAATATGCATACAACTATTACGATCAATATCATAAACTATTCAGTAATTCAAATACTTATCTTTTTATGTCTTGTGAGGTTGCATCCTTCTTGGTCTCGACTTCCCTTCCATGTTATGAGCTTCTATCCATCCTTTACCACTATGCATGCTTAAGTGTGCACTCGTATCGTCATCATGATTTCATACATAATCATACATTCATTAGTATAAACTCAATATTATCACAACATTATGATTCTAAGTAATCTTGAATATGTATGGTCATGATCATTCAATACATGGGTATACTAAGATCCTAGCACAAAGTAGGATTTTAACTTAACATAGGAAAACATACCTAGATTAGATACATGCTTAGTTATGTCTTACATACCCAAACAATATCTTTATTCTCTTCAATGATTTAGTGACCTTGTGCTAGTAACCTGCATACCTCATAAGTTAAGCATAGTAGAAATAAATCATACATACCTCGTAAGTAGAGCTTCTATGTGATCAAGGATTATGGATGAGTCTTAGTCTTCATGTCATCATGGTCATGGAACCTGATTTGTCTTTCTTTGTGTACCTGTATCTTGTTAGCAGACAACATCAACCTCATACAACACCACAGTGCATTACTACAAGCATATAACCCTAATCAATGAATGTCTTCTATCATTCACATGCATTCATACTTTTACTAGGGTAATAAGACAATTCTAACATTAATCAAGAATGTACCAATCTCAATAATATGAAGACAAACATATTATGAATTTAATCAAGAATCAGATTTCAAAACATACCTGTATCTCCTTAAGTCATACCTATCAAGATTTCTTGTAGTCTTCTTATCTAAGGCCTTAGCCTCATCTCCCCCTGAAACTGGATCTGGAGCTCGATTAGGGTTTGTCAGAGAAACCCTAAAAATTCAAATTTTGACTTTCACACTTCTGAATGGATGGAAAGATGTGCCTTGTTGAGCTGATCAAGCTAGCATACTTCAATTTTGAAATCTCCAAAATTTGACCCCTCAAAATTGCCTTCGAAACTTCTGGATCTTCTGGACAGGATCCCGAATCCCACCCTTATACCCAATCAAAAGGTTTGATCCAAAGCTCTAAACTCTTATTTTTTGGAGGAGCTTCCAGCCGTGGTCACAGACTTAAAAAATTCCAACTTTTGTTGAAGCCCTAATTTCCCACCTTTCCGATCAAAATCCCGAACTGGGGTTTGATCAAGCCCGGTCTTCTACCCAACCAAAAAATTCGATCTTGGTCTCTAAATTTTGATTTTTCTGAGTAGCATTCAGCCGTGGACTCCAATTCTGAAAATTCCAATTTTTCTGAAACCCTAAATTCCCGAAGCCATGAATGAATGTGCTCAAAAAAAATTATGTTTTGACAGAAATATGTACCTGATTGTTTCTGGTGTAACTCTGAAATTTTTGATCCACAGGGTCTGAAACTTCTACCTGTGGTATCCCAACCTGTCATATTTCCAACCCCACAAGTCTGACCTCAATTGGATTCTCTGAGAGAGAGTTATGCCAAGTGTCGCAATGTGACCTTTTTATGGGATAAAACAGGAGAGCGAACTTGTACAGCGTGCCACGTGTCATTGGTTCAACTTAGGTCTCTAAAAAAGTTACCTGAGATAGTATAGTCCGTGCAATACCTGTTACTATTTACGAAATTTCATTTGGAGCTTCCTAATCCAAGTTATGATCTTTTTTCCTAGGTCACCTAATTATGACTGAGATCTGGAAGAGGCAAAAACCCTAAATGGTACTGATCATAACTCACAAAGTACAACGAATATGAGGGTTTCCTTTGGACACAAGGTACCTGGGGATGTTATCTACGCGTGGTAAAGGTTTCAGATCCTGAAAATTCACCAAAATGGATTTATAGCGAAAGTGCCACGATGACTGGTTTTTGCTATACAAAACCCTAACCTTCAAGTTGTCGCAAGTGAAGCAAGTGTCGTAAGTGCCATACATTGCCTTCCTTCAGGTTAGCTCTAATACCATGTTAAGATTCAATATTCTAAGACAAAAAAATCATCATTGCATTCCATTTCACAACAATAGCATATACAGGATCACTGAAAGAACAACAAGCACATCATAAACACAAGAGACACAGATTTATCCTAGGAAACCCTCATGGGCAAGAAAACCCAGCAAAGCTTCCTCAATATAGATGACCAGAAAATATAAATATGTAAACCATAGACATAATCTCCTTCTCCTCCATAGCATATCTCTCCCTCACCTATGCACTATTCACAAGTGAGTGTAGTGTGTGTGTAAATTAGGAACACACCTCCTCTATTTATACACATCTCCAACTTGTCTTTTACATTAACTAGGTCGGCCTCAACTTAACCACTGGGTTAAAAACCCCATTACAATTGACTGGGCCGACCCCTCTAGGGTGGTCTAATAACCCTTTGACCCACATAACACATACAGGGCCGACCCCCACTAGGGAATTCTAATAACCCAAGTTACCACATTTCGACGGAGGAATAAACATCTATGGATATACAATAAGGTCTTCACAGAGGAATGAAACATCTCCGGAATAATAAAGTACAAATATAATATTCTTTGAAGTTACAATATTTCAACAATGTCGCCAACTGCCCCTCCACTTCTTGCCTTAGCTTGGTCAATTTTTCAATCTGCTCATCCTGAACAATGCTTCCCCAAAACTGCATGGTGTCTGCCATGAGTTTTTCCACTGTCTGTTCCATCTACCCCATTTGTGCTACGGCCTCCTCAATGGTGCATTTTCATTCATCCACCTGCGCTTCGGGTGTGCCAAGATCCAATAGAGTTGTTAACTCCTTATTCTTGTGTTGTAACTAGGGGATGACATCCCCAAGTCATTGCACCTATGCCACCGGATCCAACTGCACGGTGGGCTCAAAAACATGTTGACATGCTTCAAAGACGGCCTCTTCCGACCGTACTTTACTGTCCTAGATGACAGCTCTTTCTACCGTCAAACGATCCTGCTCCTTCTTGAGCTTTGTTATTGCACTATTCTGCTTGGCCATTAGCTGCTCAAGTTTCTCCTCCAATTCATTGACCACCTTCGCCGCCTCCATTTCCTTTTCCTTTAAATCTATGACCTCTTGATGGGATGTGGCCTCCTTTTTCTATAATTATAGAAACTGACCGGTGACTTTGTGTATTCTATCCGCCATTTCCTAACTGGAAACCGCCTGCACGTTTTTCAACTCCTGCATAGGTAGCTCTTTGATGTTGATGGTCAACTTTTCTAACTGCTGCAGCACGGCCTACAGAGCCTCGTTCTCAGCAACAATCGCAGTCGGGGGAATACTGACTTTCCAAACCCAAGGCTTAGTGCGAATTGTGCCAACGACTTGTTTAGTTGCCATCTCTCAAACTTGCTTTGATGATGTATCTTGCACCAGTGCGCTTCCCAGGTGGGTTGATAGGGCCCACGAATCCACTGCCCATTTATCAAATGGCTGCAGTGCAACTTGGGGCTTCAATGGCATCTCATCCATCCTAGAGGGTTTCCCAATTCTTTGATAGGCATCGCAGGTCCGTGCATAATCTATTGCATCACTGCGAAGCATCGGCCACCAAAGTCCTGTGCAAAACACCTTTCTGGCAATCACACGACCGCCATAATTCCCACTAGCTACTCATGCATGTGCTTCTGACAAGATCTGCCCTTGCTCATGAGGCAAGACACAGTGCCTCAATATCTCGTCTAATCCCATTTTGTATAAATCACCTGCAATCATATGGAAATCTGTAGCCTTGACCACTAGTTCCTTCTTCTGACTGGTGGCAAATCCCTCTGGTGTAGTGCCTGTCGCCAGAAAGTGAATGATTTCTTCATAGTACTCATCAGCTACTTCAACCTTAAACAGTTGCGCATCAGGAAACCCGTCTTCAATGTTAGTTGGCTCCTCTCCTATATCAATTCGGGACAGATGATCTGGCCCTGCGTTTAGGTGTCCTGTCTTCACAATCACTTCAAAATCGAACTCCTGAAAAAATAAGTAGCCAGCGACATATCTTCCCCCCCAACACAGGCCTATTGACTAGATATTTTAATGCAGAGTGGTCTGTGAACATCTTAAAGTGTCCTCCCAATAAGTAGTGCCTAAACTTTTGCAGTGCATATACCATCGCCAAACCTTCCCTCTCTGTAGTTGTATAGTTCCTCTCTGTAGATGACAAATTTCGACTCGAAAAAGTGATGGGGTGATCCAGATCCCCTTTCCCAGGTTGCACGAGAAACTCTCCCAGTGCGATCAATGATGCATCGACATGGACATGGAATTCCTTGCTCTAGTCCGAAAATACCAGTATCGGCGTTGAATCCATATTAGCCTTCAACATCTCAAAACTAACTTGACATTCAAGACTCCATTGAAATACTTCATCTTTCTTCAATAACTTCTCCATAGGGGCTGTGATTGCTGCATAGCTTCTGATGAACTTGCGATAATACCCAGTGTGTCCCAACATCGCTCTCAACTGCTTGACATTCGTCAATGGTGTTAAACTCAGAATGAGCGCAATATTTGTTGGGTCGACTAACAATCCCCGTTTGCACACAATGTGACCCAGTAATATTCCAAATGGTGCACAGAAGATGCACTTCTTCAAGTTCAGTGATATTTGATGTTGTCGACAGCGCTCCAACATCAACCGCAGATTTTCTAGATAATCATTGATCAAGCCATAGACTGTCCAGTCATGCATGTACACCTGCAGAAACTTGTATATGAAATCCCTGAAAGCAGTAACGACGACCCACGAGAATATAGCAGGTGCATTCTTCAGTCCAAACCGCATCACTGTGTACTGAAAACAGCCCCATTCTGTCGCAATTGTCTTGTGGCGGCCTTTTTTCGCGATGTTGATCTGATGATAGCCAGAGAACCCATCTTTGAAAGAATACATCTCTTGGCCACTGACGCCTTCGAGCACCTCATCAGTAAATGGGGTCGGAAAGGTATGATGCAAGCAGGCGTCATTCAACTTCCGCAAATCAACACAAATGCGTACTTCACCTGTCTTCTTGTCCTACACCACCATAGGACTGATCCATTCTGACTCTTCAACTGGTTCAATAATCCTGGCGTCCAACGTGCAATCAAATTCTACCTTGAACCTCTCCTTATGGCGTGGATTCAGTCCATATGGTCATTTCCTGATTGGTTTGGCATCTAGTTTCAATGGGATCTTCATCTCCCCTAAATCGCCCAAGATTCCCTTCATCTTAGAAAAATTTGTAGGGAACAAGTATTGGAATTCATGGAACAAATCTGTTACCTTCCCCATCATCTCATCATCCCAATAGTCCCCAACATTCACAAACTTGGGATTGTCCTCTGTCCCAATGTTGACCTTCCAGAGATTCAGCAGCTGACTGATCGAATCAATGGATGCATCAGGTGTTACAACATCGCGACTTCCTTCAGATTCTGGAATATTGACATTCCATATAATCACCATCTTCTTGCCCACCAGTGATATTATAACATTCCATCATGGACTACATCGTGCAGTGCCTATGTGGATCCGTAGGATATGCCACCAAAATAACCTTTAGAACGATGTCGCGGATGAGCTGCAAAGCATTATGGACATCTAGGTTGGCTTCCGCGAAGCTGATCGTATGAGTAAAACAAATTGTCAACTCCAACCAAGTGGAAATTTCCCCTTGCAATTCAGCTGCAGTATACCATGGTCGCAGCATCTCAAGCAGAGTATGGAAAAAGGCATGGACCCACTCATCCTTTTGTCACGATGCCCACAACATCTGACATTCCATTAAATGCCTAGCAAGGTCGTTCCGACCATCATATTTCCTTGTGTGGTAAAATTCGGTATCTCCAAAGTGAACCGTCATCAATCTATGGCACTGCGAACACCCTGCAATTTACTTCTTATGTGTCTCCCACCAACGTGCTGGAGCAGCCTTCGTTGCTTCCTCCAATTCCAGGAATCGTTGTGGTTCTGAAACCTTTTCTTCAAACACCACAAGAAAATCAAACAAACCAAGCAGCCCTTCATATACTGGCAGTGTAATAATTTCAGCCGTAATGTGGCATAATGACTACGTGACTAATCCACACTTGCTGAGCGACACCTCATGCAAGCGATTCTGCCAATTTTCTAAAACGTTGTCAAAGTCGGAAGACACAGAGCTGAAGCTGCTCCATTCAAGCTCACCATTGGCAGTCGGATGAATATAATCTTCTGAAATATTTTATGCCTGGTCCCATCTGCTGGGATCTTCATCTTTTACTGGTTCAATATACCTACATCCTTCAGCCGGGTCCAGCGGAGCTATGACTCTGAGGTCACGGTTTTCAAAAGTAATCATCCGCTTCTTAAAGTTGATTACTGTTGCACTGTCATTAGCCCATCCAATCCCCAGTAATGCGAGATAGGAGCTTCCCCCTTCAACTATTTTAATGATATCGAAGTCGGCATATGTCTTTATTCCCTCAATGTCCACAACCAAGCATGGAACTCTCCCAATCGGTGTCACCTTGGCCTGATTAGCCAGCTGAAGCTGTACGGGAGACCAGTTCAATGTGGGACTCCCCATTTTGTTCCAGGCCTCCTTGGTTAAGATGTTAACATCCGAACCAAGATCCAGAATAACCGAATCAACTTCATAGTCTCCAATTTGAATATGAATGCGCATCTCCTTACCTTTCTTTCGCCTCTATAAGGAGTTTACTGCGGACTCTTACCATCCCCTGGCTAGTCACTACAACAGTCCCTCGATCTCGACAAGAGCATAAGGATACCTTTCCAGTGATAAACAACTCTCAAAAAAATTCTGCAAGGTTCCAGACTACCGCAATGGACCTGCCTCTGAAGTGGCATAAAAAACTAGAGGCATGTCACAAATAATATCCTTACCGCGATCGTTTTCCATCGCATGACGCGCCTGAAGGAATGCATCACGCTCGAAATCAATGTCAAGTGACACCTTCTTCTACCCTACTAACCTGATGAGAGAATGTGGAACGTCTTCCCCTATCACCGCTCCTCCATGGGTGATAACGACAACAACAACATCTTGTGGCCTCGGATGTGCATAAATTGTCGCAATAGTCGCACTCTAGGTCTGGTTCAGTGGTGGATTCCCTGCTTGGTTTGCATTTTGGTTGCCATTCTCATTCGGATGTTGGTTCTGGTTCTGCAGTGGTTGTTGTACTTGATTTTGCACTGGTTGCTGCACTTGATTTTGGTTTTGTAGTTGTGGAACATTCCCCGCTTGCCATCGCGCAATCAACTGCGGTCAGTTTTCCATAGTGTGATCCGTAACAAAAAAAAACATACAATGGGTCTGCAATTGTGGTAAATCACACTGGTAGTGTTCCCACACTACACAATTATAACACTAGATAGGTCCTCGTCCTACTCGTCCTCCTCCACCGTGTCCTCCCCCGAATCCTCCACGGAATCCCCCTTGCTGCTGGTACTGCGGTTGATTGAACTGTTATTGCATAGGATTCAATTGTAGTTGCACGCCTTGCCCTTGCTATACATACTGTGGTTGTTGAACGTACTTCGGCTACTGTGGAGCCATTTGCATCGGAGCATATTGCGGCATAAACTGTTGTGGTTGCTACTACTGTACAAACTATACCTGAAGTTGAGGTGGCAGTTGGGCTACATGTGCCTGCGGTTGCGGTTGTTGTACGGAACGCTGGTTGTCCTTCACATAGAATGCATTGTACGTTCTCTCCTGAAGCAACCCATATGCACGACAATCTTTGTCTTCATGTCCCACGAATTTGCAGAATGTACAATACAAATTCATCGGTTTGGTGACCATCTTCTGCATGTATTGACATTCCTCATGGTGGTGCCCATATAGCTGACTGATGCGACACCATGGCATACCACTTCCGTTCAATGGATTCGGTGCTCCTGAAACTAGATAATTGTGAAAGTTTGGGAAATTATCCTTAGTATGCCCCTCTCCATGACATTGTGTACACCATACTTCTTGACGTTGTTCCTTTCCCTTCTTAATATCTTGCAGCTGTATGGTCAAATTGGCCAACTGTGTCTGAATCTGCGACATACCAGTTGCGTTCTCACCAATCGGTGAAGCTTCCAACCGCATTGCAATCTCCAGAGCTTCACTTGGTGTTGTAATGTTATGTCGCATCAGCGGTAATCGAATGTGCAAGAGCAATGCCATGATGAACCATTCTTTTTGCTGAATAGTGCTCATGTCGAAGCTGACCCTTGCCATCAGTGTTTTGAATCGCTGGTCAAAATACCACATAGTTTCATTGGGATACTGCTTAATCTCTTTTAGTTCTGTAATATACTGCACTTCAGATTTGTGTTTTTTTAAATCCGCGATCAATCCAACTCGAACTTCATCCAATGTCTCTTCTGGAGCACCGAAGGGAACCCGCACAAACCTCATGAACCAGTCTAATGCGCGACCCCAAAGGGTTGTTTCCAGTTGTCCTTTCTTATCATTATCATCAGTAATTTTCTTTACAGTCCATACTGCTTCACATAAAAACCAGTACTGCTCATGATTATTTGTTCCATTTCTGTGGAACAACGATAATTTTGTATCCTCGCCCGCCATCATGGGCTTCCTTCCTCCAATCGCTGAGCTATTAGTAATCAAGCTCTGTGGTCCTGATGAACACGATGGTGTCAAAGTTGTATTTCTTACTGGTTGAGAAATAGTGAGCAGAGGTGTGGGTACGTTGCTGCTGGGGTTTGGTCTTGCCTCTATCCTCGGCATAACCTGGTTGTCCTTGTGAGGACTATGAGGTCTCTTTGTCCCTTGTGGTCTTCCTTCATGGCCTTGCCCTTCGATTTTCCTGTCGAAACCTTGCTCCTCCCCTTGTAAGACCACTCTCTTCCTCGGCTTCCCTCATAGTCTCGTCACGACCTGCACCCATCTACCCCTTATCATTCCATGTACCGGACCCCCTGCCATTGCGGTACCCATGGCCTTCACCCACCAGGGTTTTTACTGGTCCAGATGCATCTTCAATATTCCCTTTTCGCAAATGAGCATCTTAATGGACAACTGCAGCGACAACAGAAACCTGCCCCTTGGCCCGTTGAAGAACTACCTTTCAGCCTCACTGTAAGACTTGTTCATATCAACCACAAATTTAGTGATATACCCTTCTAGTATGCTATCGACCCAAACCTCAACAGCCCGTGACGCTTTGTTATCGACTTCTTGTAGCTCCTGGATCAGTTCTGGGGTCCAGGCTGTCGGCTCACCACCTTGGAAGTTCCTCTTCTGGAGGGTCAATTTTTCCAACCACTCGTACAAAATGATTGGGAAATCATAGAAAAAATATTCGTGTTGACCGTCATGAATGTACTTCTCCAACCACCAATCTGTCGACAACCCCAGGTTCTTGTTTTCTTTTTCAGCAAACTATCGCAGCTTTATGTCAAACCAATCTTGGATCTTTGGTCTTGTCGGATGCCACAACATATCCTCCTTTCAGTTCGCACTACAGTCCCAGCAATGGAACCATTTGTTGACACAAACCTAGTCGACAGGGGTTCCACATGCTTTCGACAGAAACCCACCGTGATCTCCTTGAGCACTGGCCCAAACAGGTTTTACCCTATCCAGCAACACCTATGGAGTAGATGAGGTCTCACCCAAGATGTTCAAGGGAGAGTTGACGGAACCATGTTTTCGTTGAATGAAGGAGGATGTTGTGTATCAATTACTTAACTTATCACAACATTCAGAAGGATAATTGTTGACCAACACGACCTCGGTCAATAGGGGTTCACCTCACTATCAACACATACCGCAGTCTCCGTGGGCACCGGCCCGGGCAAGTTTGAGCCCACCCAGCAACACCCGTAGAGCGGATAAGGTCTCACCCGAGGCGTCTAGGAAGAGCAGATGGAACCATGTTTCCGCTGAGGGAGGAGGAGAGTTGTGGCTGCACGGACTAGCTCTATTGCAGTACTTAAACAAAAAATTTAAACATTCGACATGGAGCTATAACATATTACTTAATCGTAGCATTTATCATCACAACAATAAGCAGACATTGCATCAAGAAAATATAACAACATTCACATATCGCAACATTGCACAAAAGTCGTACCAAAACATCATCATGTTATTACTGTCGCAGTTGTATACTAGAAGCAAAACATAGATCTCCGTACACATACATCTCCTTATCTCTCGCCTGCTATTCCCTCTGTCTTCTATCTCTCTCCCTCTAACACTTACAACTCTCATCTATTTATAGGCTTCTACCATTACAATATTTGTCCACTTATAACTGACTTCCTAACCGACACTATGGACAAATGACCCCAAAAACCCATATACCGTGGTACAACTGACTCACTATTACATAACATATGGTCTAAGTGACCCAAATCCCCCAACGGTGGTATCCTTTAACAAAAAATACTCCTTCCACACCCTCATCCGATGTGTCGCAGCGTTGACAGTACCGCGACATTTCCTCATCGAACTGCCTGCCAACAGGCCCCCAACACAATTTTGTGGCTCACCCTTGAGCCACGTCAATCGCTGGACATCGTACACGCCATGGTCTTAACCTTGAAGTCTGCATATGGCTGTTCGAAATTCCACACCAGTGCCTGGGCATCCATAGCCGCTGCCTGACTGCTGATCACATCATCTGCAGATTGGTGATCGGTAAACTTGTCCATGACATGTTGTCAATACTTCTACACTACTTGTAGAGCTTCACTGGCTTGTAGCATTAGTTTCCTGCCAATGTCCTGGAATTCTTCCAACTGGGCCGCACGTATCTTCTGTCATTCATCTGCCTTGGAAACCCATTGTTGCAAGTCCTTCAGCTTGTGCGACTTAGCAACTTGCTCCATTGGTGGCAGGGTTCTCATTAGAGCCTTTAATGTGGTCACCTGGCCCTCCGCTTCCTGCCAGAATTTAGTGAGTTGTTAAACTTGCTCATCGTGAACGATGCAGCCCCAAAAGTGTACCGTGTCGGCAATGAGCCTGGTTTCCTGCGTTTCCAGCTCCTCCATCTGGGTGGAAAATTCCTCAAGTGCCCTTCTTCGTTCATCCACGTCGGCCTGAGGCATACCTGGATTCAACTGAGCCTTCAACATGTCGTTCTCTTGTCGCAACTGAACAATGACAGTTCCTAGTCGTTGCACCCATTGGAGCACATCGATCTCGGGAATGACCTCTGGAATATGCTGGCATGCATCACAAATCGCCGTCTCTAACTTCACGTTGTAGTCCCATAGACGGGTCTTTTTTATGATAAGAAAATCCTGATCCTTTTTAAGCGCTTCAAGTGCGCAAACCTTCTCGGCTCGCTCCTTCTTAATGTCGGCTTCAAGGTCATCCACTGCTTTCCGTGTTGTAGCAGCCCTATTGGTAAGCTCGTCAATGGCGATGGTTGCAGTTGCCTCACTTGCATGCAATTGTTGATAGCTCTTGCTGATTTCATGCATTCTATCTACCATTTCTTGGGAGGCGAACCTCTGCATTGTCGCCAGCGCCATTGCCGGTAGTTCATTAGCATTGACAGTCACCTGGGAAACCGTCTACAACACAGTTCGCAAAGCCTCGTTATCGGTCACAACCGCAGTTGGGGGAATGTTGATATTCTGGACCGGAGGTGTGGTGCAAATTATGATCGTTTCCTGCATGGGTACAGTACCGAGTTCCTTTTGTAAAACTGCATTACACAAAGAATCCATACGAGCAACAATCGCAGAGAATCCCTCCTCCACCTTGACGGACAGCTTTTCGGCAGCCGCTATGGCGGCATGGTTGAGGGCTGTCATTAACCAGCCCAACTGCGCCTCCACTGGTAAATACATCCCACTGATCGTCGCGTGCTCGTGGTGTCGTTTTGATCGGTTTTCTTCAAGAGCACGGTCACTATCATCCATCTTTGGTGTTCTGGTCGACTCGTGATCAGAATCATGATGACATTGCTGATCCTGTGCTGATACTTGATCCGCAGGACCCAACAGCGGACCTCCAACGTTAATTTCTACTGAACTCATGGGTTGTCGCCAGGCCTCCGGCCACTCATTCACAATAACCTACAAATATTACGTTGTCACCTTATACCTGGTCTACAACCATTGTTGATCAACATCACGACAAGCTTGTATATGTATGACACTTGGCCATATTGCAAATGTCATAATAGGTTTGAATCGTGCCACAGTATCTTCAAATATTTGTGCGACCTGTGTTGCTGCATCACAAAGCATTTCTGAAGACAACCAAAACTACAATTGGCACACCCGGATTCGCTCGGGCTCTTGTACATACCATAGATTCTGATAACGTGCCCCTCATCGTTCCACTGCAGCCGGGCAATCCATACCCTAGTAGGTGTCGGGCTCTTTCCATGCAACTAGAGCAATCAGCAACAACAACCAACTATATGAGAAAGCGCCTCTACCCACTTGGACCGCTGCGACGTCCTCCATTAGTTGATTCAAGAGATATAGGGACCAGTTCATCTGGACTCGTTCTGCACATTGCTCTGCACAAGCAACTATTCCTGAATTACATTGGTTAGGGCGACCTCCCCTAACTACTTTACAAGACAGGATCTTAATGCCCGTGAGTACCGCCTGATCATTATAGCTATTGGTGCGATACCCACGCCCATCCGATTCCAAGCCATAGTTCTGTGCCAACTGACGCACCCACTTCTTCTCATTTTCCTTTCCTTGAATAAACTGCGCCGGATCAACTCCATTCTTAGGAAAGCAGGTAATGAAAGAAATCAAGTCAACAATGACCAGGACCTCCCTGTCCAACCACAATGAACCGCCATGGAGGCATGACAAGAGCTGCTTTACACAAGCACCAAATTCCGCTAGGTGCCCAAAATGTGGCATGTTAATAAGCCCTAACAAGCCGGCCTGCCGTAGTCCTCATGCCCAGTTGTGTATCTCTGGAATCGGTGAATGGCGTGTCTCAGGCACATATGGTGCTGATGCAATTTCAGGGTGGGCCACCATGTCGTGGTCCTCGTAGCGTAGGCACATCAGTGCCGGCCCAATATCCACAGAG
Source organism: Larix kaempferi (assembly GCA_027924585.1). Taxonomy (NCBI): domain Eukaryota; kingdom Viridiplantae; phylum Streptophyta; class Pinopsida; order Pinales; family Pinaceae; genus Larix; species Larix kaempferi. The sequence continues at coordinate 1,477,253 of BSBM01000888.1, forward strand.
GACTCCATCCTTGCTGGGAGTGTAGGCATATTCACACTGTATTTCTGTTTCGGGTTTATCTTATGCGAGGTGGCATCGGGCCGAACAGGAGGGATGTAACCAAGGATATTACTAGCTGACTGTCCCAGCCATTGGGCAGATGGATGAATGGCATTACTAAACTGCCCCACCTGCTCCGGAGCTTCGGCAGCCACCGCAGACCGAAGCAGCCTCTTACTCTGCGGAGATTCAGAAGGCTGACTTCCTCAGTGCTTCTTAGCAACACTTTATGCTCCCACTGGCATGTTGGAAACCTCAGCTCTAAGATCAATGGTGTCCGAGGACACATCTTCTCGTTCGAAAGCAACCAGAATGAATGGAGACTCCACTTCACTGCTAATGTCCACTGTCTCCATTTCTCCTGGCATACCTCACCACTCCTCATTATATAATTAACAGCAACTGGCTCAAATCACTACAACACTCCACAACAACACTTCTTACTAATTCCTCGGTGTCTTCCGACCGACGCTAAACCATACTTATAGCATCTACCCAAATCCACCGTAATCATGACTAAATCATGCATTAACTCAACCAAATCCTATATTAATGATGCAAATCCATCGTCGATCTTGTCCACCGATCGGCAAGATCCTCCATTAATGCCCATCATTCGAACAACACCATTAATTAACTATCTAAACTTTGGCATTTATTACTAATTTGACTGGGTCTCAATTCTGCCATGTGTCTCCGACTGCTCCAAACTTGCGGCACAAGCATCCCTACTTGTGCAGTCCTTCTTTTATTGGTGCGCCATCTCCCTCCAAGCATCCTGCAACACATTTTTTTTTTTCGATGTGACTCAGACATTGCACTGTTCCAAGCTTGATTGATAGGGCTTCAACCTGTGACCATTTACCAGCTTGAGGAGCATCACCCCATCCAACTGCTGCAACTGAACCGCTCCACCTAAAGTAATAATATTGATGCGATATGGACCCAGCCAATGCATCTGCAATTTTCTTAGATGTTTCCTAAACTTGTTGTCGTATAATAGTACCAAGTCGCCTTGCTGAAACTGTTTACTTCTGATTTGGAAATCATGCCATGCCTTCTGGCGATCCTTCTCCACCCCTTGGTGAAAGCCAATGATAAATCGATCCTCTTCCAGCTGCACCAATTGCACTAGACATTCATCTAATGCTGCGACATCATCCATGCTCGTAATAGCTACAATTCGTAGACTTGGAACAATATACTCCATTGGTATAATTACCTCCTTCCCATATACCAGCTTAAAAGGTGTCTGACCAATCAACCTTTTACATGTGGTGCGATAGGCCCACAACACTACTGGGAGTTTTAGATCCCATTTGTTGCAGTTTTCATTGCACACCTTTGTCAGTGCATGCTCCAATACCTTGTTAAACGCCTCCATCATTCCATTCACCTGTGGGTGATAGGGTGTACTCTTCTTATGCTGTATCTGCAACTCCTCCGTCAATGCACTGATAGTGTGATTAAGAAAGTGGCTTCCTTGATTACTTAGCAATATCTTGGGGTAGCCGAAGCGAGTGATAATGTGATCAAACAAAAATCGAGCAGCCATTGCAGCAGAGCAATCAACTACGGGTGCCACCTCAGCCCATCAGATCAAGTACTCTGTCGCCGTGACAATATGCCGCGCACCTGTGCGTTTCTCTAGTGGATGGATCGGTCCTACAAAATCCACAACCCATTTTTTGAATGGTTGCAATGTCACTTGAGGTAGCAGCGGCATCTCATTACGTCTGGATGGCTTTCCAGTTTGCCGACAAACATCGCAAGACCTTGCATAGTTTGTCGCATCATTATGTAATGTGGGCCACCAAATCCCTGCACGCAGTACCTTTTGGGAAGTCGCCCGACCGCCATAGTGTCCTCCTGCTACTGCACAATGTGCCTCAACCAATATCTGCTCTTGCTCATGCAGCAAGACACATCTGCGCAATATCTCATCAGCGCCCAATTTATACAACTCTCCCACGATTAACTGAAAGTTAGCAGCCTTGACAACAAATTGCTTCTTCTAAGTAGTGGAAAAGTCAGTGGGCGCGGTGCCAATCACCAGAAATTGAAGGATGTCATCGAAATATTGATCAGCGGCAGCAACTTTAACTAGTTGGGCATCCAGCAACCCATCTTTAATATTAGTCGGTTCCTCCCCTGTGTCAATCCGTGACAAATGATCTGGTCCAGCATTCCACCGCCCCAGTTTCACAATGACTTCAAAATCAAACTCCTGAAACAAAAGTATCCAACGGCATATTTTCCCCCCCAACACAGGCTTATTGACCAAGTATTTCAATGCAGAATGATCAGTGAACATTTTAAAGTGGCCACCCAACAAATAATGCCTGAATTTCTGCAGTGCGTAAACCATGGCCATACCTTCTCATTCTATGGTAGTGTAATTGTGTTCCGCAGAGGACAGCTTCCGACTAGAAAAAGCAATGGGATGATCAAGGTCACCTTCTCCAAGTTGAGCCAACACAAGACCTAATGCAATCGATGAAGCATCAACATGGACATGGAATTCCTTACTCCAGTTTGGAAAGACCAAGATTGGTGCCGACGCCATCTTTGCCTTGAGCGTTTCGAAGCTATCCTGACATTCAGGGCTCCACTGGAATGCTGCGTCCTTCTTCAACAACTTTTCCATAGGGGCAGTAATCGCAGCATACCCCCTAATAAACTTGTTATAATATCCCGTATGACCCAAAGTCATGCGCAACTGCTTAACGATAGTTGGCGGTTGCAACCCCAAAATGAGCGCAATTTTGGCTAGATCAACTAGCAATCCCTGTTTACATACGATATGACCTGTAATGTCCCTTATTAGGAATTTTATTAAAATTCCAATTTTCCACTTTTTTTTCCCTAGTTCGACCTTTGACTAGTTTTGATCTCTAGGTCCCAAATTTGCCCCAAATGATCCCAAATCTTCTGAGAAGGTGTATGAATGATATTAGAACATAAATATGTGTTTCAGGGATGCCTTTGGACCTTTAAAATACTTCTTCAAATCCTCTTTCAATTCTGATCAATGTAGGTAACTTTACTAGTGATTTTCCTTTGACTAGTATTGGTCTCTAGGTCTCAAATTGACTCCAAATGCCTTCAAATATTCAAGGAAGGTGTATGAATGATATTATAACTTGAATATGATGTTTATGGATGAAATATGTCCACCAAAATACCTCTGCAAACTCTCTTGAGATTCTGGACCAATTATGCAATTTTACTAGTAATTTGGGGTTCAAATCCCCCTGGGGTAAGTACTGAAAATGGATTCCCAAATGCCTCCAAACCCACTCAAATTTATGAACAGAGGTATTTAATGTGTTAATTACTTTATTAAAGTCTCATATGCACCATTAATGGATTATTACAAATTTTCTCACCCTCTCCCATTCAACTGCAAAAATCCCCAATTCGACCCTTGGGGAAATGACACTATTTCACCTCCCAATACAACTAAACTGAGTACAAATGCTTCAAATGCTCAAGTACAGTACATGAAACTTGTAGAATACATCCATGGAAGTATATTGATCACAAATATATCAGAGAATCATCCATTCATTCGAAATCATCATCAATACATTGGCTCACAACAAGGTAGTGGGGAAATGGCATTGTTCTTCCATTAAAAATGCGATTTATACATTTCTACTTGGAATTTCGACCTGAAACTTTTTGGAGATGAAGAACAGAGTATTTAATTCATATTACAAAATAAATGGGGCATTAAAATCTTCCCCAAAGAGTACAATAGCTCACCAAAAACGCCCTCCCTCAAGGATCAAGAATATGCCATCAAAACTGGAAATGGTTGAAGGAGTGAGCTGCAATAGAAGAAACCATGAGCTTCCCTGTAGCTTACACCTGCAAATAAAGACTCCATTAAAGCTCCAAATGAAAGGTCTGAATGGCCTTTCCAATTACCAACTTGGATGGGAATCTTTCACCCTCGAAATTGGCTAAGGCAAGAAACTAGTCATCCACTAGCTCTCCCTCTTCACAAATGCAATTGCAAATTCTACAAATGATCAAAAGCTATTATCATACTTCATTTCTACATTTTATAACCAACATTATCCTTCTAAGGGTCGAAATCCTCTCAATAGATTCAATAGATTTCCATTTAGGAAATATTCCACATTTGCCACTTGTCTCCTAGTTCCAACCTTCCATCTTCTCCCAAATTCGATTTTGAGTCTCTTTGGCTTCTCCAACACCCAAATTCGCCTTCTTTGAGCCTATTTTTGGGGCTGACATGTCATAGTGGTCAGATGTCAGAGGTCAGGTCTGCAATTTGACATAGTTGTCATAGATGCTCCATCATTGGTGTCATAGGGGCTAGGGAATCTAGCCCGAGTGTCCACAAACTTCCACTTTGACTCTTTATCTTCCATGGAGGTTACCAATCCTTCCCAATTCGACCTAATATGCTCAATGACATGTGTTATGAATTACCAACTCACCCAAGAGTGTTCACATTCCCATTAATTCGAATTTGCAAAAGAGAGATACCATGTATTATGAAAAATCAAGCTAGTGTGGGTCCCACATCCTCCATATGTCTCCAAAACCATTTGTCATCTAGGATTTCTCTTGAATTTCTTTATTCACTCTATTTATTAAATACTTTAACCCTTCTAATGTCTAAACATCATTTATTATCCCCCTTATTCCAAATCCCAAAGCTTCCACCCCAAACCTAGGAAACTAGTAATTTTCCTCCTTAGCAATTATTTGACCCTTAACATCAACTTTGCAAACTCTAATGAATATGGCTAATGTGATTAGGCCATTGTGACCCAATTCCAAATTTGGGACATGACAAATCCTCCCTTCCCAATATTGCTTGTCCTCAAGCAATTTCAAACATGGGTGTTGAAGAACCTGCTTTCTATATAATTCTTTGAAGTGCCATTGAATTGCCAAACCTTGAGTCTTTGAGTTTCCATGAAGATTTTAGAGAGGAACCACCATGCTTGCTGCTGCACTACTCTGATTAAAATCACTTTATTAAGTGAAGAATCCATATCCCATACTGCTTGCTTCCCCAAAAAATATGAAACCAATGAGATAAAAATTATTCCAGGGTCCCATTGCTTGTATTGCACCCCAACAATGAAGAGTGCTCTCCAACCCATACCATTAGATAAGATGATTCCTGGATCCCATTTTCTTGTATGCATTCTTCCAAACATCATGAGTACAAAATATATATCATCAAAGTACATAACTACATAATGAAAATGTACATCAAGGAGGTGCTTCATCAAAGAATCATGAAAGTGCTTGTACCTCCAAGCAAGTAGACCACGATTTTCCAAGTGCATACAATCTTCAAGTGACCAATCAAATATGCTCCAATGACATAGGTGAGGATCCCATGTCCTATAATGCTGCTCCAAAAGGATGTGATATGCATCAAAATATTCAACCATGTATTCTTTCATCCAAGAAGTGAATGAAGAATCTCCACTAAAATCTGAACCAAATAATGAGCAGAAAAAACAAGGAGACTTTAAATGACTCAAAGAAGTCTCACCCATACATCCATGAATGTGAGAATCATAAAGATGTAACAAAGTATGTGGCTTCCAACAAAAATGTTCTCCCATCATAAATCTATTCACCCAAGTGTTGGATGAAGTTCCTCTAACATCAAATGAACCCAGTGTTGAGCAAGAAAAACCATGAGTCTTCAAGTGACTCAAATCCATATCATAGGTGCATCCATGTAGATGTGAATCATCATAAAGTGACAAATTATGCTGCTGCAAATGTGAATAAGAAGTTGCTCCAACCATGTCATCATTAAAGTTAAATCTAGGAGTTCCATACTCCTCATGTGGCACCATCAAAAAGAACCCTTTCACCCATACTTCATTGAGACTAATGTTGCAAAACATGGAATTGTAGGATGTAGGAGAATGAACTAAATCACCCAAATGATCAAAAAGTGCAGAAGTTTCATCATGGGAAGGATCCATGTGGGTAGTATCATGCATCTCCTACAAAAGTGGGAAACCTTTGTCATAGATTGGTTCCAATGTAGAGGAATCATGCTCTTCTTTAAAAATTGCATAACCTTCATCAAGAGGGAATTCAAATTCCTCTTCCACCACATCAAGTGTTTGGATATCTTCAAGTTCATCTTCAAACACATCAAGAACATTCAAATTTTCACATTTCTCATGATCCACCATGTCATGAGATTCCTCCAAACAATCTACCATTTGACAATCTGAAACATAGGAGGAAAAACAAGTATCTTGCAACTTTTCAAGAAGTTGCTCATTTTGAATTGTAAGCTTATGAATATCCTCATTATTCTTCAAGTATGCATCATGTAACAATTCATTAAGCTCAAACAAATGGTTTCTATCAAAAAGCAAAGACATGAAATTACCTTTGATGTGGCACATTGCTCTTTGAATCTTCTCCATGTCTTCAAGGAAGGATGTTTCCTCCAATGAAGTAGCTCACCAACAAGAATTTGACACCAATGCTTGAGTGTCATGGAGAATGCTGAGGGACTCTTGGATCTTATTTTCATTCATCTTTAAGGACCCTTCAAGAAAATGAGGCTCTTGCAAATGAACCTCCTCATCTTCTTCAATTTTGCTTGGACCAACTTCATGAAGCTCAAGTGGTGATGGGGAAGTTGATCTTGGTTCTTCTTCAACTGCTACAAGGTCTTCATCATCATGCTTAATGAAACTTGTACTTGTAGAAACACTTTCAAAAGTGATCTCTATGTCACCAACATAGAGGTGTGAGCACCCATCAGTAGGTACTCCTTCATAGTTTAAGCATCCATCAGTAGATGCTCTTTGGTTCATGTCTAAGCTAGAAGGTGTCTCGAAATGATCTTCCATATTTTCAATAGAATCTTCTTCATGCTCTTGTGATGTCTCTTCCTGTTGCTCCTTAAAGCAAGCTGATGCATTTTGCCCCTTGTTTTCCTTAGGATCAATATATTTGGAATCTCTTCTTGAATAAATCTCAAAAGCTCTCCTCAAGGAGGACATCATTTCATGCACACATATATGATACTCGCACCAAGGGTTTTTACAAGAAGGGCATAAACCTTTCTTCACTAACTCCACATCTTCATTTTTGGGCCTATTTTCAAAAACATGTTCAGCATAGTACTCAAAAGACATGGAATTTTGTGTATTTTTGCTAAAAGCAAGATATTCTTGATATTTTTGATATTGTTGGGGCAAGGTTTTATATTTAGCTCTCCATCTTTGGAACTCACTCATAGAATTATCCTTGGTTGGTGTGACACACTCATATTCATCAGATTTAAATTCATAAGAATAATCTTCATTTCTCTTGAAATTGTAAGAAGTGTTGCATGATGGCACCTCTTCCTCATACCATTCACATTCTGCTTCATATTGCTCATAAGCATCTGCATATTCCTCATAAGAATTGTACTCATAGGATTCATCATAATAGTAAGACATGGCTGAAAATTATTCTTGAATGTATGTACCTAATACACAGGTGCAAGGACCATGCTCTGATACCACTGTAATGTCCCTTATTAGGAATTTTATTAAAATTGCAATTTTCCACTTTTTTTTCCCTAGTTCGACCTTTGACTAGTTTTGATCTCTAGGTCCCAAATTCGCCCCAAATGATCCCAAATCTTCTGAGAAGGTGTATGAATGATATTAGAACATAAATATGTGTTTCAGGGATGCCTTTGGACCTTTAAAATACTTCTTCAAATCCTCTTTCAATTCTGATCAATGTAGGTAACTTTACTAGTGATTTTCCTTTGACTAGTATTGGTCTCTAGGTCTCAAATTGACTCCAAATGCCTTCAAATCTTCAAGGAAGGTGTATGAATGATATTATAACTTTAATATGATGTTTATGGATGAAATATTTCCACCAAAATACCTCTGCAAACTCTCTTGAGATTCTGGACCAATTATGCAATTTTACTAGTAATTTGGGGTTCAAACCCCCCTGGGGTAAGTACTGAAAATGGCTTCCCAAATGCCTCCAAACCCACTCAAATTTATGAACAGAGGTATGTAATGTGTTAATTACTTTATTAAAGTCTCATATGCACCATTAATGGATTATTACAATTTTTCTCACCCTCTCCCATTCAACTGCAAAAATCCCCAATTCGACCCTTGGGGAAATGACACTATTTCACCTCCCAATACAACTAAACTGAGTACAAATGCTTCAAATGCTCAAGTACAGTACATGAAACTTGTAGAATACATCCATGGCATTATATTTATCACAAATATATCATAGAATCATCCATTCATTCGAAATCATCATCAATACATTGGCTCACAACAAGGTAGTGGGGAAATGGCATTGTTCTTCCATTATAAATGAGATTTATACATTTCTACTTGGAATTTCGACCTGAAAATTTTTGGAGATGAAGAACAGAGTATTTACTTCATATTAAAAAATAAATGGGGCATTAAAAGCTTCCCCAAAGAGTACAATAGCTCACCAAAAACGCCCTCCCTCAAGGATCAAGAATATGCCATCAAAACTGGAAATGGTTGAAGGAGTGAGCTGCAATAGAAGAAACCATGAGCTTCCCTGTAGCTTACACCTGCAAATAAAGACTCCATTAAAGCTCCAAATGAAAGGTCTGAATGGCCTTTCCAATTACCAACTTGGATGGGAATCTTTCACCCTCGAAATTGGCTAAGGCAAGAAACTAGTCATCCACTAGCTCTCCCTCTTCACAAATGCAATTGCAAATTCTACAAATGATCAAAAGCTATTATCATACTTCATTTCTACATTTTATAACCAACATTATCCTTCTAAGGGTCGAAATCCTCTCAATAGATTCAATAGATTTCCATTTAGGAAATATTCCACATTTGCCACTTGTCTCCTAGTTCCAACCTTCCATCTTCTCCCAAATTCGATTTTGAGTCTCTTTGGCTTCTCCAACACCCAAATTCGCCTTCTTTGAGCCTATTTTTGGGGCTGAAATGTCATAGTGGTCAGATGTCAGAGGTCAGGTCTGCAATTTGTCATAGTTGTCATAGATGCTCCATCATTGGTGTCATAGGGGCTAGGGAATCTAGCCCAAGTGTCCACAAAATTCCACTTTGACTCTTTATCTTCCATGGAGGTTACCAATCCTTCCCAATTCGACCTAAGATGCTCAATGACATGTGTTATGACTTACCAACTCACCCAAGAGTGTTCACATTCCCATTAATTCGAATTTGCAAAAGAGAGATACCATGTATTATGAAAAATCAAGCTAGTGTGGGTCCCACATCCTCCATATGTCTCCAAAACCATTTGTCATCTAGGATTTCTCTTGAATTTCTTTATTCACTCTATTTATTAAATACTTTAACCCTTCTAATGTCTAAACATCATTTATTATCCCCCTTATTCCAAATCCCAAAGCTTCCACCCCAAACCTAGGAAACTAGTAATTTTCCTCCTTAGCAATTATTTGACCCTTAACATCAACTTTGCAAACTCTAATGAATATGGCTAATGTGATTAGGCCATTGTGACCCAATTCCAAATTTGGGACATGACATGACCCAACAATATCCCAAACGGTGCACAGAAAATACATTTCTTCAAATTCAGTGATATCTGGTGTTGTCGGCATCGCTCAAGCATTAACCGCAGATTGGCCAGATGATCATGAATCAACCCACAAACAGTCAATCATCCATAAATACCTACAAAAAATTCTGAATAAAATATTTGAATGCGTCAACAACAACCTGGGAGAATATCGCAGGTGCATTCTTCAAACCAAATGGCATTACTATGTACTGAAAGCAACCCCATTCAATAACGAAAGTTTTCTTATGGCGATCTTCCTTGGCAATGCGAATCTGATGGTAGCCAGAGAATCCATCAGTGAATGAGTACATATCCTGGCCACCCACTCCTTCAAGTACTTCATTAGGAAACGGGGTCGGAAAGGGGTCATGCAAGCAGACATCATTCAACTTCCGCAAGTCGACGCAAATGCACACTTCACATGTTTTCTTGTCCTACACCACCATAGGACTGATCCATTCGGACTCTTCCATAGGTTGAATAATACCAGCATCCAACATGCGATCAAGTTCCACCTTGACCTTTTCTTTATGTCACAGATTTAGCCGATAAGGTCGTTGTCGGACTGGCTTAGCATCTGGTATTAATGGAATCTTCATCTCTCCTAAATCACCCAGGATTCCCTTCATTTCGGAAAACTTCATGGGAAACACATCTTGAAACTCATGAAGTAACTCAGTAACCTTACTCATCATCTCATCATCCCAACAATCCCCAACATTAGCAAACTTGGGAGTAGCCTCTGTGCCGATATTCGTCTTGCAGAGCTGTAATGGTTGACTGAACGGATTACTTGGTGCAGTAGGTGGGACCACATCATGACTTCCTTCAGATTCGGGAATGCTAACATTCCAGGGATCATCGTCATCCTCTACCCCATCGATGATGTTGAAGCACTCCATGAGAGACTGCATCTGAAAATATGTGTGCGAGTCGACATGGTAGGCCGTTGAAACAACCTGAAGTACCAGATCGCGAATGAGCTGTAGGGCATTATGGACATCAGGGTTGGCATCCGCAAAAGTGAACATATGAGTGAAACAGACTGTCAATTCTCCCCATGTTGTAATGTCTCGATGCAACTCGGCTGCAGTGTACCATGAGCACGGCATCTCATCCAAAGTATGGATAAAAGTATGGACCCACTCATCTCTGGGTCACGCTACCCATAATTGTTGGCATTCCATCACATGATTGCCGGGATTAGTCTGGCCATCATACTTGCCAGTGTGATAAACCTCAGTATCGCCAAACCGAACCATCATCAACCTTCGACACTATGACCAACCATTAATGAATTTCTTATGTGTGGCCCACCAGCGTGCTGGAGCAGCCTTCAGTGCTTCCTCCAATGCCAACAATCGCTGTGGTTCTGAGACACGGTCTTCAAATTCTGTTAAAAAGGAGGTTAGGCCAGGAAACCCCTCATAGACAGGCAATGTAATCATTTCTGTCACAACACAACATAAGGATTGCGTAACTAAGCCACATTTCCGGAATGGTACTTTATGCAATCGGTTCTGCCAATGTTCCAAGGCATCATCAGAGTCGGAATACCCAGAGCTCTTGCTACGCCACTCCAACTCACCGTAGGCAGTAGGATGAATATAATATTCAGAAATATTGAATGCATGGTCCCATCTAGTGAGATCATCATCTTTTACAGGCTCCATGTATCACGCCCTTCAGCCAAATCCAACATGGCTATGACTTTGAAATCGCGATTCTCAAAGGTCATCATGTGCTTCTTGAAGTTGATTACAGCTCCACTATCGTTAGCCCATCCAATCCCCAAGAGCGCCGGATAAGAGCTTACTCCCTCAACCATTTCAATAACATCAAAGTCAGCATAAGTTTTCATGCCCTCAATATCAATCGTGAGCCACGGAACTCGCCCAATTGGTGTTACCTTCACATGGTTAGCCAACCGGAGCTGCACAGGAGACCAACTCAATGGGGGACTCCCCATCTTCTTCCACACCTTCTTGGTTAAGATGTTAACATCCGAACCAAGATCGAGAATCAGAGAGTCAACATCATATTCAGCAATCTGAATATTCATTCGCATCTCCTTTCCATTCTTTCATCGCTGTAGGGAGTTCACTGTCGACTCCTGCCATCCATTTCGTAAAGCGCTCCAACCATCCCTCAATCTCAACCAGGGAAGCCAGGTCTCAAGCCAATAATAGACATCTTTCAAGAAACTTGTGCAATGTCCCTGGTGGTGGCGGTCGATCAACATCTAATGTAGTATCAAAGACAGGTGGCATATCGCAAATAACAGCCTTACCGCAGTCTTTCTCCAAGGTGCGCCGTGCCTCCAGGAATGTCTCCTGCTCCGTATCAATGTCGAGAGATACCTTCTTCTGATCAGCCAACTAAATCAGTGGTTGAAAACCATCTTCCCTAATCGTCTTGCCTCCACGAGTGACAACAGCCACCGAAGCATGTTGTGGTCGCGGTTCTGCAGAAATGGTCACAATATTTGCACCTTGCGTCTCGTTCTGCTGCAGATTCCCCGGTTGATTGACATTTTGATTGGCGTTCGGCGGTGGTCGCGGGGGCTGGTTCTATACTGGTTGTTGTACTTGGTTCTGTACTGGTTGTTGTGGCTGGGCCTGATTTTGTAGCTACGGAGCGTTCCCAGCTTGCCATCGTGCAATCAACTGCGGACAATTCTCAACCATATGATCATTACCAAAACTCAACGTACACTGATTCTGTAGTAGTGAGTAGTCGCGCTGATAATGCCCACATACCACACAGTGGTAACATTGAATAGGTCCACGACCACCTCGGCCTCCTCCTCCACGACCAAATCCGCCACCACGTCCACCCCTGTATCCTCCTCAGTAGCCGCCCTGCTGCTGGTACTGAGGTTGGTTAAACTGTTGTTGCATCAGTGCTGGTGGTATCCCTTTCCCTTGTGGTCCATACTGCGGTTGCTGTACATACTATGGTTGTGGGGGAGTCATCTGCATCAGAGTGTATTGTGGCATGAACTGCTGCAGTTGTTGTTGTTGTGGTGCAAACTGCATCTGCGATTGCGGTAGCAGCTGGGCTACCTACGGTTGCAGTTGTGGTTGTTGCATGGCGTACTGATCATCCTTGATGTAGAACGCATCACACATCCTCTCGTGTAGAAACCCATATGCATGGAAATCCTTGTCATCGTGACCCACTGACTTGTAGAATGTTCAATAAAGATTTCGCGAGGTTGTGACCATTTTCTGCATATACGGGAAATTATCGTGATTGTTCCCAAATACCTGACAAATGCGACACCATGGCATACTTCCACCATTCAACGGGTTTGGCGTACCTAACACTAAATAATTACGGAAATCCGGTCAATTATCCTTCATATGCCCTTCTCCTCGGCATCGCGTACACCATACTTCATCACGTTGTTCCTTGTTCTTCTTCAAATATTGCAACTGTATAGTCAGGTTAGCGAGATGCATCTATATTTGCGACATCCCAGCTGCATTATCTCCAATTGGTGACGCCTCCAATCGCATTGCAATCTCTAGAGCTTCTCTAGGCGTCTATATGTTTTTCTGCATCAGCGACAGCCGAATGTGGGGTAGCAGTGCTGCAATGAACCATTCTTTATGTTGGATGGTGCTCATATCGAAACTAACCTTTTCCATCAACGTATTGAATCGCTGGTCGAAATCCCATACCGTCTCATTGGGATACTGCTTAATTTCCTTCAATTCAATAATATATTGAGCTTCCGACTTAGGCCGTCGAAATTCAGTAGTCAGCCCATCCTGAATCTCATCCAGTGACTTCTTTGGGGCCCCCGTAGGGACTAAAATAAACTTCATGAACCAGTATAATGCACGACCTCGCAGAATCGTGGCTAACTGTCCTTTCTTAGCATCGGCATCAGTGATCTGTTTCATGGTCCAAACCGCTTCACACAAAAACCAATACTGTTCTGGGTGGTCTGTCGCACTTCCATGGAACAACGGTAACTTAGCATCATTGCTTGTCATTATGGGATTCCTTCTTCCTGTTGCTGTGCTACTACCAATTAACTTCTGCAGAATTGATGAACTTGGTGGTGTCGAAGTGGTATTTCTTGTTGTTTGTGAGTCAGTGAGCGGAGGTGTGGGTACGTTGGTGCCGGGGTTTGGTCCTGCCTCTATCCTGGGCATAGCCTGGTCATCCCTATCAGGACTGTGAGGTCGCTTCATCCCGTGTGGTCTTCCTTCGTGGTTTTGCAGTTCGATCGCAGTAGGATCTTCTCCTGTCCTCTTCCTCTTCTCATGTTGAAACCTTGCTCCTCCTCTTGTAAGACCACTTTCTTCCTCGGCTTCGCTCACAGTCTCCTCATGGTCTGCATCCATCTACCCCTTACCATTCCATGTACTGTTCCCCAGTAGTCACGGTACCCATGGCCTCTTCCCACCAGGCTATCTACTGATCAAGGTGCATCTTTAATATACCCTTTTCGCAAATTAACATCTTAATCGACAGTTGGAGCGACAGCAGAAACCTTCCCCTTGGTCCTCGGAAGAAGTATCTTTCAGCTTCACTATAGGATTTCTTCATGTCGACCGCAAATTCAGTGATATATCCCTCCAAGATGCTATCAATCCAAACTTCGACAGCCCGTGATTCCTTATTATCGACTTCCTGCAGCTCCTGAATCAACTCCGGGGTCCAAGTCGTCAGCTCACCACCCTGGAATTTCCTCTTCTGGAAGGTCAAATTCAACAACCACTCATACAGAATGACCGGGAATTCACAGAAAAACCATTTGTGCGGACCATCGTGAATATATATCCCCAGCTAGTGATCTATTGTCAGTCACGTGTTCCAACTTTCTTCTTCAGTAAACTCCCGCAATTTCAGATCAAACCAGTTTTGTATATTCAGCTTCGTCGGGTGCCACAACATGACCTCCTTTCACTCTGCACACGGTCCCGGCATCAGAACCATTTGTTGACCAACGTGACCTCGGTCGACAGGGGTTCACCTCACTGTCCACACATACCGCAGTCTCCCTGGGAACCAGCCCAGGCAGGTTTGAGCCCACCCAGCAACACCTGTAGAGTGGATGAAGTCCCACCCGAGGCGTACAGGAAGAGCAGACGGAACCATGTTTCCACCGAGGGAGGAGGAGAGTTGTGGCTGCAAAAACTAGCTCTATTGCAGTACTTAAACAGAAACTTTAAACATTTGACATGGTGCTATAACATATTACTTAATTGCAGCATTTATCATCACAATAGTAAGAAGACATTGCATCAAGAAAATATAACAATATTCACATATCACAACATTGCACAAAAGTCGTACCAAAAAATCATCATGTTATTACTATCGTAATTGTATACTAGAAGCAAAACATAGATCTCCGTACACATACATCTCCTTATCTCTCGCCTGTTATTCCCTCTGTCTTCTATCTCTCTCCCTCTAACACTTACAACTCTCATCTATTTATAGGCTTCTGCCATTACAATATTTGTCCCACTTACAACTGACTTCCTAACCGACACTATGGACAAATGACCCAATATCTAACTGACTCGGTCCAAATGACCCCAAAAACCCACATATCGTGGTACAATTGACTCACTATTACATAAATAATGGTCCAAGTGACCCAAAACCCACCAACTGCGGTATCCTTTAACACAAAATACTCCTTCTGCGCTCTCATCCGATGTGTCGCAGCGTCGGCAGTACCGCGACATTTCCTCATCGAACCGCCTGCCAACAATAACTAAGCATTCAACTCAGACATTAAACATAATTGTGACATTATTCAATAGATCTTAACATTCACAGAACCATTATTGCAACAGATATAACAGTAAAGCATTAATTGCAGCAAGGAAACATCGCATCATTCACAAAGTCATATCGCATAATGCATTTACCACAGAAAAATGAAACGATGCAAAAGTTCTGCTGAAAAAAGCTCTGTCATATCGTATTATCTCCGCAACAACCCAAATACAACAAAATAATCAGTCTTCTGCTTTGGATCAAGATCAAGATTTCACATACATGTTCTTCCCCAAGATTGATATCAACACTTACAAACCTACATCTATTTATAGGCTTATGCCTTTACAATTATGGTCCACTTAGGCAACCGCCAACTACTTCTTAACAAACTTCTACAAAAACTAACCCAAAATCCCACATAATGTGGTCAAATGACCCAAAACCCACATAACATGCCCCAAAACCCACATAACATGACCCAACTGACCCAAATACTACATGATGCGGTCCAAATGATCCAAAAACTACAAAAATACTTGTCGCCTTGTGCGCTGCTTTCCTCCTTTCGCAGTATCGCAGCATTCACGATGCTGTGATGCTAACTCATCAAACCACCTGCCAACAACGAAGTTCTAGAGTTTGTGGTCATCCTTAAACCACCTTCAGGGTTCATGATTTATATTCATCTAGAACCACACCTTTATAGCTTCTAATCTATCAATTGTTTGTTAGCTTAAAACCAGCCATTTAGTATAAGACTTAAGCTTCTACTAACCTTTGATTCAGAGAGATTCTTTATTCATTTGCAGTTGTACTTCTCCAGATTTCAACTCTCTGCTTGGACTCACATACACCCCTTTAGATTAAGGGGGGATTGTTGGGAACCTAACCCCTAGGTTTAGGGATATTATTGTATTATTGTTTATTATTCACAATATTGTTGAGAAAATCAAGTGAAGAGTCATAGGTGAATAGGAACAATCGCAAAGGAATCCAAGAGATTCCTTGGAAGGTGGAACCAAGGGTCATCTCATATGTATTTATATGTACATATTTTAATGAGAAATCGTGATTTCACACTATCTCCATTTTTATTTGTGGGGCATCATCTTGTAGTTGTCTTTGTGTTTAGCCAATTTTCCTATCTTCCCTAGTGGGCACCCTAACACTAAAAGCTACTGATATTTTCTCATGCTTAAATTAAAAGAACATACTCATAATATTCTTGGAAAGTAGCAAGGTTTTCATTGTTAAGATGGCTTTGTGCTTATGTTTTTTTAACTCTAATGACTATGCAAGGTCTTAAATGAGGAACTTGCATATTTTAAAGTAGTATTCCCCTTACATGTCTCTTGAACAATGAGTATTTATTAGAGAATCAATAGATCTATTCACATGGTTGTGTCCCTTTTTTATTGTCCTAGGTTGGGAGTTTCCCATTTACTTGCATACTCTCTCAGGTATATTTTACTCTGTCCTATGAGCTACATGTTTGAGATCGAAGCCTACAGTATCCTAGAAAGACTGGTGCCATTCTTTACAACAGTAACATGTTTGCATTTGTTGGTTTTGGAAGCAAATATTGAACCCATGATTGCTCGTCAACACCGTTAACACCCAAAAAGCACTCAGATTATCATTGTACTAATTTTTCTTACATCTTCTTTGGATTACTTCACTAAGAAGGCCCTTGGCTCAAACAAGAATTTTTAATGGTGAAATAAAACTACTGTAAAAAATTGACCTCTTTCTTGTTGCCCAAAATTTCCAAAAAACATACTTCGGAATAAAGGACCATATTCTGGAGAAGATATGTTTACCTAAAAGTGAGCCTGAATATTCCTTGTTCCAAGTTAAGAGATAACCACTCCAATTTTCAACCATCTTGAATTTTTGACTGAGACCATTCAAGATATGCTTCCAAACCTGCTTTATATAATCACATATGGGAAAAAAGATGATTGATTGGTTCTTCAATTGCTTTACACAAGAAACATCTCGACGACCCTTGAATTTGTCTTTTTTTGGAGATTTTTAGAGGTGAGAACTTTAACATGCACAAGCAACTAGCATACGACATTTATCTTTAGGATTCGATCTTGTTTTCCATAGATGAGAGAATGGAGGGTGAGTCAATCCAAAATTTTAACTATATAAATCCCATGCTTACCCCATCCTCTACAATCTTTATAGTCCAAAATTATGGAGGCCATCCCTTGTAATGATTGAGGAAGACAGTCAAAGTATTACTGCAAAGATGATGGTATGGTAAAAAATTTCCAATTTATCCAACTTCCTTCACCATCCCATTCAGATAGATGAAATAGAGTAGAACCTCTCTTGATGTCAACCATTATTTTATATTTATGACTCTTTCAATATTAATGAGAGTAGATTTTCCTAATAAGTTGTCTTTCCATGGATTTATTTTTTCCCATTTCCAGGAATCCAGTAAAGTCATTAATGAATAACATGTCCTACAAATTTACAGAGTTTCCACATTTTTTATCCATCTCCTTTCCATTTACAAGTATCAACACATCTTAGTCTAGGCTTATGAAGATATTTTTCCAAAGGATTTCTTTCCACCACGCTTTTTCTCCCGAAACCAATCTCCATAGTAATTTTGCTCCCATGGCTAGATTCATTAACTTCGACTCTCTTATACAAAGGAATCCATTTCCTTTGGGGTTTTGACTATGTCCCAATTTATCAAATGGAAATTTTTACTATTTGATTTCTCCCCTTGCCAAAGGTAATTTTTGAGATTTTAGTTAAAAATTTTCATAACACCAATCAGAGTCAACAGAGAGGAACATTGAAATGAAATAAGAGAGGATAATATAGACCTCGTTAAGATGATTTTTCCAACTGAATTGAGTCAACACATGCCCCACCTTTGTAATTTTTCTTTGATTTTATGGGTATTTTTTCCCATTCAGCAAGTTTGACTTTTTTATATGAAATGGGAATGCCAAGATATTTAAATGAATTCCAAATAGCCATTCCAACAATGCCTAGAACTCACAATATTTTGTGAGGAAGAGGGTAGGGAACATTCTGTCCATCAATTCTTATTTTTTAATTATTTATTTTACCATCCTAAGAAACTATGAAAAGGTCTATAACTTCTTTGAATATGAGAACATTTGTTTCCTATGCACCTCCAAGAAGAACTGTGTCATCTGCAAATTGGGCATTATTAACTGCTTTATTTCCTCTAGCTATAGTGATCCCTTTGAGATTTCCATCCTCTCTTTCCTTGGGTATATTTCTTCCAAGAGTCCCCACCATTAAAATATGCAAGAATGAGGAAAGAGGACAACCCTACCTAAGTCTTCTTGATGCCTAAAAATTTTTAGTAGGTCTTCCATTAACCAAAGGGGAAACCTAAGGTCAATTAATGCAACCCTTTACCCTTTTTGTCAATATTGGAGTAAAACCAAATCACTCTAAAACTACAAATAGAAATTTGTGTCGAACTCAATCAAAGGCATTTGCCATGTTAAGTTTGACTGCCATACCTCTTTATTTTTGCACAATACTAGAATGGATCACCTCTTGCACTAGAACAATGTTATCTACAATCTGTCATTTTTCTACAAATCCTCCCTCTCCTTCAGAGAATCTTAGGAAGAAGAATATTCAGTTGATTTGCCAAAATTTTAGTTAGTATCTTGTAATATGAGTTGCATAGGGAGATTGGCCTAAACCTTAAAAATGTAGAAGGATTTGTTTCTTTGGGTATTAGAGCCAGAAAATATGAGTTTGTAGCGCCACCTATTTTTTATTTTCCTTAAGTACAATTCATCATTTTACATATTTTTTATTTTCCTTTAGTACAATTCATCATTTTACATATTTTTTATTTTTCTTTAGTACAATTCATCATTTTACATAAATACTTTTTGATGATGTGCCAGAATGCTTGATAAAAATGGATAGTGAAACCATCTAACCATGAGGCTTTATCTAGCCCAAGACCCTTTATAGCTGCATACACTTCTTCTTCACTGATGAATTTATTGAGCATCTAATTTTCCTCTACTATAACTAAACGGTACGTTTTCTAACATCTCATATTTCGTTGTTCCTATTGATGTCCCCTACTCTGTATAAATGTCCTTATCAGGGATGATTTTAAGAACCACCCCCCCCCCAAATTTATATGTATAAAAAATTAACGAATCTCCTCGATATATAGGAAACTTTGAAGGCGATTTTATCAATAATATAATATGTACATATAATGTTTTGGTGAATCTTTCATTTTATTATATGATATTGTAAAATGTTGGCGAATCTTTCACTAAATTATAAGATATTGTAAAATCTTGGTGAATATTTCACTTAATTATAAAATATTGTAAAAACTTGGCGAATATTTCACTGAATTATAAAATATTGTAAACATTTAGCAAATCTTTTATTGATCTATAAAACACATTGAATGACACTCTACTTGTTAATTATGAGTTCAAGGCTTCTTCAAATGTTGAGTTCAATTGCTCTATTTCAAGTTTTGGTCTCAATACCAAATGGTGGTGGCCTTAATGAAGCCTTTATATCCAAGCAAAGTCGAGTGGATCTTGGAGACATGTATTCTAAATGTGGGTGTTTGGAGGATGCACAAAAAGTGTTTGACCAAGTGCCAGAGTGAAATACAGTCTCATGGAATGCAATGCTTTCAAGATGTGCTCAACATGGACATGGCAGGGAGGAACATTATCAGAGGGGTTCTTGGGGTGGATATTGTCATTCATAGCTCTAATGACAATAGCAATTGCCTCTTCTTCTTACTTACAATTTTTTCCTCTACTACTTGAGTTTCTATTTGTAGTTCTCCCTGCAATTATTAGAGTTTTCTTCTTGTTCTTATTTAATAGTCTTGGGAGATGACTTTTTTGAATTGCTTAGATCATCAAAGGAATTTCACCCACATATTTGTGATGGAAAATATTATCTAAGCAGTCATGACTAGGGGGATCTATTCCACCAAACTTGCCCAAGATTAGTACCTTGCCCCCATCCACATGAAGCAACATATTGTGTAGGCAAATTGACCCACAAGCAGCAAGTATGTCACAAGTGGGGATCAAGCTTGGGTCAAGAGGATAAAAAAACCCTTCTTTAACCACCTAGGCTACAACCCATTGACCCAAGGGGAGATGACTTTTGAACTCCCCTCTGTCCCTTAGCAAAGGAAATATTGAACAAGAAACAAGTGAAAGAATAATGGATTGCTCAAGTGAAGCAATAAATGAAAGAGGACGAGCTGCATGGAAGATATAGTGGGATGAAAAATGATTGATGGAAAATGATGCAAAGACAAGAGTTATACTAGGTGATACAACATTGCATCTCGTGTGAATTTGCCAATCTTAGCAATGGCCATCATGACCTAATCAGAAGGGTGCTAATTTGTGAGGTAACACTCTTGAAGCACTATTGAGGTGCTAAGGGTCAAATTAAATATTCTCCTAGTAGGGAACAATTTCCAAAGCTTTGAATAGAGCATTGCTTGACACAAATAAAATCATGAGAGCAGCCAAAATCATGCCGTAAAAGGGAAAATGTCTCCAAAAATAGATAATATTGTATTTGATGAAAGAAATTACTAATTACAAAAGTAGGGGACCTCTCCCTATTTATAGCAAATGGATTTAATCATAGAAAACTTTAGATTCACCGTAGATCCAATTCACCCTAAGTAGTAATTGGGTCCTAATTAACATAATAATCCACTTTAGCACTAATGGCCCTTTTAACAATGCAACATACATGCTAGAAATATGACTAGATTGTGAAATTAAGGGATTGGTTTGAAAATTAAGGGCCACTACATAAATCTTGTGAGAAAATGTCTTGTTTACGAATGTAATAGTTGATGGATAAAACCTGAAGGTTTTCTCAACTCTATTTTTATTCATATGTGTGAGTATAGTAGTGAACACGATACCTACTACCATCTATGCCCATGTATGCTTTGGATGTTGTATTTCATATGGTCTATGTGCTTTACATATTCATCACAAGTCTTTATTATGAATATAAGGATCTCTATATTTTCTCGATATCTATTCTCTAAATATTCCATACTTGGAAAGAGAACGCATCCAAACCAGGCAGACATAACTTCCCCTGTGATTATAATTGACATCTTACTGAAAGGGAAATTCAGACGCTAACGAGAAGCTTCATGGAATCAATTAACCAAGGGATGCCTAAAAGGCCAATATTCTCATCTCTTCTCCAAATGTTATCATACCAACAATAAAAAGAAGAAACCAAAAATAAATAAAATCATTAGAGCAACAAAAATCATGCCCTAAAAGGGTTGCCAGAAAATGTCTCCAAAAATGGATAATATTATCTCCAAAAATAGATAATATTATCTCCAAAAATAGGTAATAGAGTTAGAGTTTACAATGAAGGATGGAAGAACCTTTATAGAAGATGCAGCTATTGTTACTATACCTCTTGGAATTTGGAAAGCAAACAATTTTCAATTTGATCCATGGTTTCCGTAGTGGAAAGAGGGAACCATCTAAGATCTAGGGGTTGGCAATGAGAACAAAATTGCTTTATTCTTTGAAAATGTGTGATGGCCAAATGTACACATTTTAGGAGTGGATGCTCTTACTTATTATGGTAGTATCTATTTTTTAAATATGAACAAAGAAACTGGTCATGCTATTTTGGTTTACAACAAGATTCATTAAATTCTAGTTTACAACAAGCTTCATTAAATTTTGGTTTACAAAAAGGTCTGTGGAATTAATGGAAAATTGCAAAGACACTCCTATGGGGTTATGGTCTCTTATTATGAAGAGGATTATCGCTTAGCTGCTTCCTCATAGGTCTCTCCTTTGACAAGATTTGACACATCATCTTCTTCAGCAGCAGGGTGAGCTTCATGCTTCTTGAATTATTGTGCAATCTTCCTTAGGTTGGAAATATTGTATGGCCTTACATTCAACATAATTGAACTATGATCATAATTTAGCAATTCTTAATTTAGACATTTCTTCCAGAAGTTTTAATGTTGTGATAAGTTTAAAAAAAATCAAAACCCGCTTGAAAAACACATACAATTGCAAGCGCTACATGGTACATGATCTCATACCTGGTTGATTAATGATACCTGGAAGAATATTTTTAAGTTATGGGTTCAAAATAATAGATACAAATTATTCAAAGACAAATAAATTTAAACTAAAGTATGCATACGTAATTATTTATAAATAGTTATTTATCCCTCATAAAAAATGTTATCATCTATGAGATTTTACAATCATGTTGGAAAAAGGTTAAAGAAAAAGGAAGGTAATTAGGAGCACTACTCTTTGTTTGAGGAGATCCACTGACCACCCATGTATTAGCACCAATTGAAGCTTGGATTGACAGAAAAAGAAGTGCATAATTGTGAAAAGTTACCTTCATAGAATTCTTGGGAAATCAACTACTCATCAACAAAAACCCTAAAATGAAAACTATTTCCATTCACAAATGTGTAGCCTTCATTAGTAAGATAAACAATGTGATCGCCATAGATCTGTCTTAATTTCACTACATTAGTCAAATAATCAATTCTAAAGACAGAGTTCTCGGTGACAGAGTAAGAGAAGAGTCTTTGTTTTAATTAGAATGATTATTATTGCCATTGTAGTTGGTTGTTGTGTGCATACTACACTAAGAACAAATTTCTTGCATCATGGGTTGAGAAAAAAGGCCTTGCAGCATGGACTAAGGATAAATATCTCTCTACAAGACAAAGGATAGAGACCAAATATTATTTTTACGTAGTATCTATATTGGTGAAACTATTGGGATGTACGGCTCTCATTTACGGATCATTTGGTTGCTAAAGGATTTTATCAAAAGAAAGGTATTGATTACATCAAGACCTTTTCCCCTTTGCCAAGATATACACCATTCAACTTGCTTTACTGCTTGTTACTAGTTTCCAATGGTAGCTTCACCAAATGGATGTATTTTTTTTTTTTAATGGTGATCTTTGAGAGGAGATTCATATAACACAACTTCTTAGTTTTTTCAATGTAGCACTACTAAAATTATATATATATTGAAGAAATATTTGTATGTCTAGAAGCAAGCCCTCAAGGCCTGGTATGCAAAAATTGATAAATTCTCTCTTGTGGTTCCAGTCATTGCATTTTGATCCTAACCTTTATTTAAAACATGTCAATGAAGATATATTTCTACTTGTTCTCTATGTAGATGATTTGGATGCTACTCAGACTAGTCCTAACATGACTATTGACATGAAGAAGAATCTCATGGGCACTTATGAAATCACTTACTTGGGTTACGTCTATTACTTTCTTGAGTTGCAGGTTTTGCAGTTAGCTATTGGCATTGTCATTTTGCAACCCAAGTATTGTATTGACCTTGTTAAAAAGGTTTCACATGGAGGATTGAAAATATTATCCTACCCCTTTTAACTTTGAATTTAAATTCACTATCCAGTGTACTTCACCACTAGTGCATGCTACCTATTATTGAGTTGGAAATCTCTTGTACTTGGCTCATAGAAAACCTAACATTGAATTTGTTGTTCATCTTGTTTTTGAATATATGCAAGAGCCAAAGGAAAGGCATTGGCTTGAAACAAACATGATTTTATTATGTGTTAAGGATACTCACCAATTTGGTAGTCAATACTCTTATGGGGGTCAAGTGAATTTTGTTGGATGCACCAATTTAGACTAGGATAGGGATCAAGATGAGCAGAAGTTCACTTCTATTTATGCATGTTAATTTTTGAGCATTAATTCAATATACTCTAGGATCTTTACTGAGAGAATAACATGTACAGCATATCAAGTATAACAATGCATATCAATCACACCAAGCAATCACATGAGACAATAGACACACAGAGTTTCACTAGGGAAAACCATAATGGTGAAAAACCCCACAACTTCCTCAGAGATAGGAAGAGCAATGATACAACCAAAGTACAAGAGATAGTCTTCTCCTAGCAGCTGATCCTCCTCCTCACATGTGCGCCAGCTTTCGAGTGATGGAAGAGTGAGTAAGTGAATGATCAAATAGAGATCTCCTGATCTCTATTTATACTTGTCCTGTCCTGCCCAATAAACCAGTGGGGCCGACTTGTCTAACTTATCCTAATAACCCATGGTTAACTTAATCAGGGATGACCCCACACATGGTGGTCTAATAACCCATTGGCAAGTTACGACACTTGCGACACTTGTCAATACAAATGACGACACTTCTGTATAGAGGAATAATAACATCTCTATAGGAGTACAACATACATAGATGAAATACATGGGTGAAATACATTCCAAAGTTACATATACATCAACACTCCCTCTTAACTAGGAAGGTATTTCTCGACACAGATCTACTAGCACAAGTATTCTTCTCTGGATCATCGTCATCGAATCATCGTCATCATCATCGTTGTTGCTATCTCAATCAATCTCTGAATCTACTCGTCATAGGAAGTTCTACAGAGTCAATCCTTTTTCATACTGGATGTAGGCCCACCACCTGTAGGTGTTCATCATCACTGGCCATACTGTGGAATCCTCAGGCCTTATTACGTGTATCACAAAACCTGGCTATAGCATCCCAGGCTGTTACGAGCACACAGTTCTACATGTCGGATCTCCCAGGAGCATATTACATGTGACCGCACCACAAAACCTGGCTGTAGCATCCTAGGCTGTTACAAGCACACAGCTCTACCTGTCGGATCTCCTAGGAGCATATTACATGTGGTCTCACCACAAAACCTTGCAAGAGCATCCCAGGTTGTTACGAGCACACAACTCTACCTATCAGATCTCCCAAGGACACATTACATGTGGTCATTGAAAAACCTTGAAAGAGCATCCCAGGCTATTACGAGCACATAGCTCTACCTGTCGGATCTCCAAG
This sequence comes from Larix kaempferi, assembly GCA_027924585.1. Classification (NCBI taxonomy): domain Eukaryota; kingdom Viridiplantae; phylum Streptophyta; class Pinopsida; order Pinales; family Pinaceae; genus Larix; species Larix kaempferi. Next base: position 1,502,579 of record BSBM01000888.1, read on the forward strand.
GACACATTACATTCCATAGGAAAAAACCTCGAAAGAGCATCCCAGGCTGTTACGAGCACACATCTCTACCTGCCGTATCTACCAGGGCACTATTATATGTCCTCCCAGAGCAATTCCTTGAAAGAGCATCCCAGACTGTTACGAGCACACAGCTCTACCTGTCAGATCTCCCAGGTCAACTTACATGCTCATTTGCACAACCTGTCCACGGCCACAGAGTATCAACCTGATACTTACCATACATCATCTTGATGTACACATGATCATCCTGATCATCATCACTGCATCATCCTGATGCATGTCATTTGGAGCAACATCCTGAAGCTCGTCATCCATGATCATCCTAATCATATAATGTATCTACCTTATGCATACCAAGTATCTACCTAATACATATCATCATACATGATCCACCTGATCATACAATGTATCCACCTGATGCATACACAGATACATGATCTACCTGATCATACAATGTATCCACCTGATACATATACAGATACATGGTCCAAGCATCCAACATAATGCATATACATATACATGATCTAACTGATCATAACAAGCATCCAACATGATGCATATACATATACATGATCCAACTGATCATAAAAAGTATCCAACATGATGCATATACATATACATGATCCAACTGATCATAACAAGCATCCAACATGATATATATACAAATATATCAAGCATCGAACATGATGCATATACAGAGCAGTAACTCGAGCATCATCCTGATGCTCATCATCCAGCGCTTACATCCATAGCCATGGGAAGGATCCTCCTTTCACCATGCTTGGAATGGCTCCAGCAAATGTGTCCATCACTTCTTCCTCGAAGTGTCATCAATCTGGAGAACACCAAGCCTCTCTCAGAAGTATTTGAACTTCACTCTAGCTAGTGGTTTCATCAACACATCTGCAATTTGCCTATCCATCGCAACATACAGGAGCTTCACTACTCCTCTCTGCACCATATCCCTGATATAGTGATATTTGATCTCAATGTGTTTCGACCTATCGTGGAACACCGGGTTCTTAGACAGCTTCACACAACTCTCGTTGTCACAGAAGATACCAGTAGCATCCAGTGGGAGACCAAATAACTTATACAGTATCTTCCTCAGCCATACTGCCTCACAACTAGCCGAACAAGCTGCAACATACTCTACCTCGGCTGTACTTAGTGCTATGCAGGACTGCTTTCTGCTAAACCAAGAGATCACACCTGATCCCATACTGAAGCAACACCCAGATGTGCTCTTCTGTCACGTCCCCTCCCATTCTACCAGCTAGATGGAGAGGATCGTGAGGTTAAACCGGGCATCTAGCCCCATAAATTTTAAACCACTAAGCATTCACATAATACAACAGAGATATAAGGATGCGTAATTATTTGTTTATACACAGCAGAGGAAATTTCAACTACTCATTCACCATACATTCAAGATATTCATCAATTAAGCAATTGAAAGATAGCACAAGAGAATACTTATCTTAAACCAAGTAGTTCCCGAGCAACCAGCTACGCTTCTGCAACGTTCCACCCAACCGTAGGCCAATGTGCTCCTCAATCTCTCAGCACCACTGCCACCCCCGAGCTGGGCATGATCTCCACAAGGAAAAGGGGAAAACAGGCTCTCACATAGCCAAAGGTATATCAAACTCAGCCAAGCCAATCAGCAATTGGATTTCTCAGGCTGTTAAGAGATGGGTGCATGCATCATCAAAAGCATAAGTGTTGGGCATGAGAAAAATGCCTATACGGTGAAGTTCCCAACAGTGGGTTTCTACCAGTTCCAGAAAAACGTGGGTAGACTCAAAACGAATTGGCCACTAGGAAAAATCGACTAGGCAAGCAACCCATTTCAGAAAAACGCCCCAAGGGCAAAAACGACCTCTCCCTCAGTCCAAAATCGCATCCCTCCTTCCCCAGCTGCTCCAAAATACCAAAACGAGTTTCTGGGCATGGAAAAAAACGTAGGGTTATGGCCAAAAAACGTGAGGATAAACTTCAGGGAGCTCAAACTGCGTGAGAGGAGGAATGGCCATGGGTGAAGAAATGGATTTTGGGCCAATTTCGTGGGGGTTTTCTTGCCCCACAAGCAAAAACACGATTTCCCAAGTTGATGGCTTGCCCATGCACGAAAATTGACAGCCATACCTCTCCCATCCCAAGGAATTTATTGTCTCAACCAATTCTTGGAAGAATTAAATGATTGGGTGCATGAGACCAAATGGGTAGTTGAGAGTTCATGGGCTTTCTCATTGACACATGGATTAATACCATTGGCTCAAGGGTTTGAATAATTTCCCTCCCTTTTCCTTGTAGAGTCATGCCCCATCTCTTTTGTTGCATTGCATAGCCGGTTGTGGGTTTTTCATTAAAAATTCGTAATTACATGATGTCTTATATACATTGTGCCCATCTCGCACAAGAACCATGGGAATCTATTTTTAATTGCCGATACATGAAACGCTAAATCAATGGTGGGGCCTTGGCCTTGAGCTCCTCACCATGATTAAATTACAACATTTACATCATTTACGGTTTAATACAAAGGGGGTCAAAATGGGGACATTACATTCCCCTCCCCTTACATTAGCACTGTCCTCAGTGCTCATCAAAATTGAACAAAAATGGATATGCCACCCTCATGGCATCCTCCAGCTCCCATGTAACCTCATCGGGACCGTATTGCTTCCATTGCACCTTTACCTGTCCGATGGCTCGGTTCCGGAGCAATGTTACTTTCTTGTCTAGGATGCACAATGGATCGGTTTGGAATTCTCCCTCGGGTTCCACCTTGAACTTTCAGGACCAAGTCCTTTGATCTTCACGAGCTGCTCCTACTGATTCGGATCTTCTAGCTCACCCATAAGTCTGAAAACTTTATGGCCGCTACCCTCTTGAGGTTCTCTGGTTGGACAGTTGCGGAAGTAATGATTCCCCCCACATTTCCAACACTTCACGGGTTGCTTCATCTTTACCTGCTCAATTTCCTTTGAGTCTTCCCACCTGGAGCGTTTCTTAATCGGACGATTGGATGAATGCTTCTTCACTGATCCACTTTTCCTTCCCTTGTTGATTGCTTTCATAATACTTTTTACCTCTTTCTGCAGACGAATAGAGTCCTGCAAGACCTTGTGGTTCATCTTGTTCTGCTGCTTTTGCATCTTGAGCATCTCTTCAAGATTTTCTTGGGTCTTGGCAATTTCTTGAAGAAGACTTTCAGCCAATTCTAATAGCCCTTGGTCTGCCGCCATGTTCAATGGAACGATTGACCACACTTTGCTTACTAGCAACACTTGCCTGCACCGGCTGCAACCAATTGATTCAATTTCCACCTGTGAAATTCATCATTACAATTCTTGTTAGGCCAAGCATAACCCAAACATTAAAATCAGTCAATGGTTTTCCCCGGTTGACATGGATAGTCCATGCCTTACTCATGAGACTTCCACACTTTTCATGCTTGCCTAACATACACATGAATTCCTTCATGTTCATCCATTCACAAGAAATTCATTAACTAGCATTCACAATTCACTTTAATCAAATAACACACTTTTACTTTCAGTCATGCATGCATTCAACAACTTTCTAACTCTATAAATGCATCAATAAAAGGAAAGAGAGAGAGCCGTAAGAGTTTCTCCTCTTAGTTTTGTTCCGTTCTGGAATCCCACACCACCACTGTGGTTTTCATGCTCCTGTCCTCTTTCACTTCACGTGAATGCTCGACTTGCCCTTCTTCGCTATGACACGTAGTGTCTATGGTCTATTCCAGACCTTTCAACCATGGAGTCCCTCCACTTGGTTGGTCTAACTCTTGGTTGCTAGGACTCACACAGTTCTACTAGCCCCATCTTTCATTAATGATCATGCTGAGCTCTTCAAGGTGGTTACATGTCCACCTGCATTCTTAAGATGCTTCAAGGTTCTTGCTTCCAACAATACCTGCGTTGGATGTCTTCACTTTATCCCACAAGATCCTTCTTTGCTTTCCAAGCATTGGATTTCCCGTGGATACAACAACGAATGTTGGGCCAGCACGCAGGCTACTCCACAACCATTTGAATAGGCAATGCCAATCCAGTACGCTGACTGGTTTTATCAATTGTTTAAGGGAATGTTTGGCCAGCACGCGGGCTGCTCCACAACATCAAGTGGTTAATGTTCCCACCAACTACCCTCTGAATTTACCGAGAATTTTATAGTTCCAACCAGTTACTCTCTGGCTTTACCAAGCATTTATAGCTCTTTCCAAGGTCCTTGTTTCCTGTAATGGCCAAGGTTTCCAACAAGGAAACAACAATGAATTAGCTGGGTTACAATAAGATTCGTACCTGAAATCTTCATTATTCCAAACAAGAATTAAATGAAAATGAATACTTATCTGTATTGTGCGTTTCCTCGCTACTCCACAGGTTTCCTTCTCTGCTTTACAAGCCTTGGATCACCTGTGGGGTGGATGCTTGGCCAGCACACATGCTGCTCCACAACATCATCCGAATAGGTAATGCCAAGCCAGTGCGCCGACTGGGTTTATCAGGCATCCCACCAATCAGTATGCTAAGCCAGTACGCCGACTGGGTTTATCAAGCATTTCAAAAATCAGTATGCTAAGCCAGTACGCCGACTGGGTTTATCAAGCATACAATAACCATTTCCAAGCTAGTTCTCCGACTGGGTTTGTCAGGAAATAACACCTTTCACCAATACTTCCACATCATGCAAGTAACCGATGCCAATCCAGTACACCGACTGGGTTTATCAGGCATCCAGCAACCTTTCGCCACAACTCCCCAAATAACCAATGCCAAGCCAGTACGCCGACTGGGTTTATCAGGCATACAACGACCATTCATCACAACTCCCAAATAACCAATGCCAAGCCAGTACGCCGACTGGGTTTATCAGGCATACAACAACCATTCGTCACAACTCCCAAATAACCAATGCCAAGCCAGTACGCCGACTGGGTTTATCAGGCATACAACAACCATTCGTCACAACTCCCAAATAACCAATGCCAAGCCAGTACGCCGACTGGGTTTATCAGGCATACAACAACCATTCGTCACAACTCCCAAATAACCAATGCCAAGCCAGTACGCCGACTGGGTTTATCAGGCATACAACAACCATTTCCAAGCCAGTACATCGACTGGGTTTATCAGGCAATATGAACAACATAATATGATTACTTGGCTCCTTCTCTTGTGCAACCAGCGGTTCCCTCCAGGAACTCCGTAGGTGACTCACTTGACTGCAGGCTAGTATGGCCCCACAATACCCACTCACACTACACAAGGATGATACCCCTTTTCTGCAACACAGCTCCTCGGGCCTATCCATCCCTTCTAATGTCCTTTAGTGTGAGCGTAGAAAGGTTACCACTGCCCATGCAGTCCTCTTTGAGCACCCTTCTTCACTTTGCCCCTTACGTGCAACACCAAGTTGCATTTGTGTAAGCTGTTAGCACAAGAAGGATAAGCAGGCTCATCAGTATTACTGCCCAAAAATTGTAATCCTATTTCATATCATTCACTATCAAGTATTGAAACACCAGGAATGCGTCCATTCCCTTAGGGTGTAGTCAATATTGAAAACCCTATCATGACCCAGCATCAGAAAAAGGTGTGCACCCCCTGTCCGATGTGCGCCATGTAGGCCCTAGTCATACTCAAGCAGTCTGGAGCAATAGTAAAATAATAAAACATGCTCTGCATATTAAATCTAATAACCAGACACATATATTCTTGGTTAGGGTTACGGGATACTCGTTCGTTTCACATATGTTTATTTTCTGCATTTGTGAAGAATGGGGATCCCTTCTCTGAGTCAACAGTTCTTCGGTTTGCCACCCCAATCTTTTCACGAGCCATAACCCACACATGCCTTCTTGGCATAATTTACTGTCTCACTCACATGCCTTACCAACATGTAGTTTGTCTGAGATATTATCAACATTTACAATGGCGTTTCACCCGAAACCCATTTCCAAAGCATGGGATCCTTCCCATCTAGTTTGGCTTCTGCAGGCCATCACACATGATCTTCCTGCAATGTGTCATCCTGGCACACTTTATCAAATAGCCAAACAGTCAGCACATTTAGCAATAGGCTTCAAATATGATTGTTCCATAACCAATCAATAGCATTAATAATTAAATTCAATATAAATTTTACAATTCTGTCTCCTGCAGAAATTGATTTGCTTAGCAATGAGGCTATCCTCATATTGTTTGGCTCCTGTAAGTGACATCACTCTGCCTGTTATGGTATTATGCCTGCTGCCATACATGAGCATCTACTTACAGCATGTCCTCCTGACACATTTTCATATAAGCCAAACAGTCATTAACAATTATTAGCAAAATTTCAAATCTGAAACATTTACAAATCTGATATTTACAACTGTTCTTACTAACAGAACTTAGAGCTATCAACCATGAGATTCCTCCTTATAAGCTCAAGATCAAATTTCACAGTCATATCATTTATAACAGCCCATGAAATGATCATCGAATAATCATCAATTCATCCTTTCATTCGTTATTTATTTTGCAATGACATATGTATCATCCCTATGCATTCATACAATGCATCACAAGATTTATAAAATCTCTTAATGCACATCTACTCAATGCTACCTTGCATTGTTTCATGAGTACTATGCATTCAAGCATATTATGATCGAAACATGACTATCTCATATAACTTGCATTATCATAATCAGGACCACTAGTCCTCACTTGCTTTGGTTATCGAGCACATAACCATCATACACATGGCATGATATAAATTCATATGAATGCCTTGAGATTTCTAAACAGTCATAGGGTGTAAGGATCATTTCCTTCACTTACCCACACCTCACCAAGCTTGGTAGGTTAACAGTCCCAAGTGGTATTTAATATCATATGCAACTATCTCAACATAACTCAAACATGGTTGAAGAGATCTTACCAATTCCTTTTCAATATTCATGCCATTTAGCACCAATAATCATTACCTGCATGGTTACCATTAACATCGCCTGATGTTACCTGATCAATTGGCCTCTTACCAAGGCTGCTCAGTCCTTTTGCCCACTTTATGATCATATTTTTGTTGCACCATTCTTTCTGCCTAAGGTTGTTGGCTTCATGCAACAACATCCTCAGCACATTTAACCATGCTCTCTGTTATCTTTGGTCCTACAACCAAGACCAACATCAATAGTGATTATCGACCACAATATTCCCCATTAGTGGTTCATTGCATATGCCGACTTCATTATTCTACCAATGTGCAATATCCCATTTATGCACAAGCATTGCTATATGCACTATGCAATTTGTTAAGATGCCATCTAGTGCATATACATCTATGTAATCCTTTACATTTTTAACATTTTTATGCCATATGACAATTTCATAATTATAAGTATGATAACAAATAGAGGTTTAAGAAATTCTTCCCTTTTCAACCCCTCATCGTGACACGGAATTCCTCTTCCATATCCTGTAATTGTAGAAATTGCCCATATGGACAACAAAATTTGTTCGTCAAACAGCCGCTGGCACTCTTCTGCACTTAAATATCTATGATATATATAGACCTCCTTCAATCTCTGGTCGTGCATCATTGTTCCCTGCTGGACAAGCTTTCCAATGCCTGTCTTCATGCTCCATTCTGACATCAGGTGCAGGAACTGCATCCTTTCAAAAATGACAACTTTCACTCCCATTCTGCACATTTTACACAGCTGCATTATATTCTCAGAAATTCACAAATTACTTCATGCACGTGGGAAGAATGCCATACTGACAATTCATCAAATCACAATCCAAGACACAGGAGGGGGAAAAAGAAAGGGGTTCAAGGGGGCTTGCCCCCTTGGGCTGCAGGGCGGGTCGAGGGCAGCGCTCTCGTTTTTTTTTTTTTTTTTTTTTTTTTTTTACGAATCATGCCGCATCGGGCGGTTCGCGAAATCCTGCCGCAACGGGCAGTTCGCTGAATCCCTCCGCGATGGGCGGTTCACTATGTGCTCCAGCAACTGCGGGGCGGCTGGTGGAATGCTCCCACCATTCGGGTGTTTTTCGGCTCACCTCCGTTGCGGGGCGGTTCGGCGACAGCTCCCGCAACTGCGGAGCAGTTCCTCGAACGCTTCCGCAATTGCGGAGCCATTCGGCGAAGGCTTCCGCAGTTGCGGAGCCATTCGGCGAAGGCTTCCGCAGTTGCGGAACCATTCGGCGAATGCTCCCGCAATTGCGGAGCCATTCGGCGAATGCTCCCGCAATTGCGGAGCCGTCCGCGGAATGCTTCCGCGTTTCGGGGCGGTTCTCGGAATTCCTTTTTCGAAACAACTGGCGGAATGCTTCCGCAATTTTCGGAACGATTCGCCGAAGTCTTCCGCAGTTGCGGAACGATTCGGCGAAGTCTTCCGCAGTTGCGGAACGATTCGCCGAAGTCTTCCGCAATTTCGGAACGACTCGCCGAACTCTTCCGCGTTGCGGAACGATTCGCGGAATCCTTCCGAAATTTCGGAAGAGAATTCCTTCCGCAATTTCGGAAGAGAAGTCTTTCCGAAATTTCCGATACTTAGAAAATTTTTCACTTAAAAACATTTTTCTCCACTGTTTCGGAGCGGTTGGCTGAATTCTTCCGCAATTGCGGGAAGGTTCGCCGAACGCTTCCGCAATTGCGGGAAGGTTCGCGGAACTCTTCCGCAATTGCGGGAAGGTTCGCGGAACCTTTCCGCAGTTTCGGGAGGACTCCCCGAAACAGACTCAAAATCAAAATTTCCAGAAATAGGCTTAAACCAAAATTTTCAAAACTGTTAAGGAAAATTTTAAAGAAATCTTCCCTTCTAATTGCTATCAGATTTCGCCCATAGAGGCCCAATGCTGCAACGCAGCTCTGATACCATTCTGTCACGTCCCCTCCCATTCTACCAGCTAGATGGAGAGGATCGTGAGGTTAAACCGGGCATCTAGCCCCATAAATTTTAAACCACTAAGCATTCACATAATACAACAGAGATATAAGGATGCGTAATTATTTGTTTATACACAGCAGAGGAAATTTCAACTACTCATTCACCATACATTCAAGATATTCATCAATTAAGCAATTGAAAGATAGCACAAGAGAATACTTATCTTAAACCAAGTAGTTCCCGAGCAACCAGCTACGCTTCTGCAACGTTCCACCCAACCGTAGGCCAGTGTGCTCCTCAATCTCTCAGCACCACTGCCACCCCCGAGCTGGGCATGATCTCCACAAGGAAAAGGGGAAAACAGGCTCTCACATAGCCAAAGGTATATCAAACTCAGCCAAGCCAATCAGCAATTGGATTTCTCAGGCTGTTAAGAGATGGGTGCATGCATCATCAAAAGCATAAGTGTTGGGCATGAGAAAAACGCCTATACGGTGAAGTTCCCAACAGTGGGTTTCTACCAGTTCCAGAAAAACATGGGTAGACTCACAACGAATTGGCCACTAGGAAAAATCGACTAGGCAAGCAACCCATTTAAAAAAAACACCCCAAGGGCAAAAACGACCTCTCCCTCAGTCCAAAATCGGATCCCTCCTTCCCCAGCTGCTCCAAAATACCAAAACGCGTTTCTGGGCATGGAAAAAAACGCAGGGTTATGGCCAAAAAACGTGAGGATAAACTTCAGGGAGCTCAAACTGCGTGAGAGGAGGAATGGCCATGGGTGAAGAAATGGCTTTTGGGCCAATTTCGTGGGGGTTTTCTTGCCCCACAAGCAAAAACACGATTTCCCAAGTTGATGGCTTGCCCATGCACGAAAATTGACAGCCATACCTCTCCCATCCCAAGGCATTTATTGTCTCAACCAATTCTTGGAAGAATTAAATGATTGGGTGCATGAGACCAAATGGGTAGTTGAGAGTTCATGGGCTTTCTCATTGACACATGGATTAATACCATTGGCTCAAGGGTTTGAATAATTTCCCTCCCTTTTCCTTGTAGAGTCATGCCCCATCTCTTTTGTTGCATTGCATAGCCGGTTGTGGGTTTTTCATTAAAAATTCGTAATTACATGATGTCTTATATACATTGTGCCCATCTCGCACAAGAACCATGGGAATCTATTTTTAATTGCCGATACATGAAACGCTAAATCAATGGTGGGGCCTTGGCCTTGAGCTCCTCACCATGATTAAATTACAACATTTACATCATTTACGGTTTAATACAAAGGGGGTCAAAATGGGGACATTACATCTTCCTATCTGTAGCACTGTCTGCCCAATCTGAATCAACATAACCCTGTAGGTTAAACTTTTGGTTTGCATCATACTTGAGCCCATAATCAATTGTACCTTTCAGGTACCTCAGAATATGCTTTACAACAACCAGGTGAACACCTCTAGGATCTGTCGGGAACTGGATCAATGTGTTCACTGCAAAGCAAATATCTGGTCTAGTGTTCGTCAAGTACATCAAGGACCCAATCATCTGACGATACACAGTGACATCAACCAGATCAAATGAAGCATCACATAGGAGCTTCAGGTTCGATGCCATAGGTGTGGCCATGGCCTTGTAGTCCATCATCCCAAACCTCTTCAGGATCTCTACTGCATACTTCCCTTGTCCAAGGAAGATTCCATCTACACTCTGCCACACCTCCATGCCTAGAAAGCAGTGCATCATACCCAATTCCTTCATCTCGAACTCAGAAGCAAGCTTCCTCTTGGTATTGGTAATCAATCCATCCTCTCCTGTTACAAACAGGTCATCCACTTATAAGAGTAGTATCACAGGATTGCCTTCCTCAACCTTGTAGTAAAGGTTGGAATCTGCTTTACTCTTAGTAAATCCTAAACTGGATAGAAAGTTGTCTATCCTACCATACCAAGTTCTAGGAGCTTGCTTCAAGCCATACAATGCTTTCTTCAGTTTGCACACATGATTCCCTCTGTCATGTGTCTCAAACCTGAGTGGTTGCTCCACATACACTTCCTCCTCGACTACACCATTCAAGAAAGCTGTCTTGACATCCATCTGGTGTATCTTCCATTTCCTCACTACAACCAGAGCAAGTACTGATCTAATGGAAGTGTATCTGACCACAGGAGCAAAGGTCTCTTCATAGTCAATCCCTTCTTTCTGGGAGAAGCCACGAGCTACAAATATCACTTTTTATTTCTCTATGCTATCATCTGCAACATGCTTGATCTTATAGATCCACTTGGAAGTCACAACAAACCTCCCTTTAAGTCTTGGCACTGCATCCTAAACATCATTCTTCATGATCGACTGGTATTCCTCGATCATGGCATTCTTCCTTGATCCTGGGAACTTCAATATCTTCAATATCTTTGTTGCTTAACAAATGTTGTAGTCCTTCTTTTGTAGGTGAGGGTATACGATCTTTCCTACAAAACAAGTTAAATTGCATGATTAGAAACATCTCATAGTGTTCTGAACAAATTCTTACACATAAATAAATATGTCATACAATCATGCAATTATCTTATCCAATGCTTCAATACAACATTTATCCATATCCTGTAACTTTCTAGATGCCTTCCAATCTCTACCAGAACATTGTTAAGAGTGTGCACAACTCCCAACATGTCAGCAAAGAGGTTTCATTCTAGATAAGTAGCAATGGAATGTTGTATAGTTCCATAGGCCACTTACCCATCACATGCATATTAGTAGTATATTGTTCATTAATGCAATTATTCTAATATGCATAATACACAACCTAAGTCTAGGAACATAAGCATATACAACATTGAATAACATTATTTAAACAAACAAGAAATGACAATTCAAATACTTATCTTTGTTTGTATGTTGTGTGGACTCCCTCTCAATATTTGCTTCCTTACAGGAACTACTGGAGTGTGCTCCCTGGATTACTTGGATTACCTGTCCTTGAACTTATGTCCATCCTCGATCACTATGCATGCTTACGAGTATCATCATTGTGTTATCCTCGAGATCTCATACATAATCATACATTCATTAGTATACTATCAAAACAAGATAATCGTAAACATGTATAGTCATGATCATTTCAAACACAGATAATAAGCATTATCATTCAAGGTTTCAGGGAAGACTTCTCTTACTCATGCATATTCATATTTGACTATAGAACTCTTCTGGTTAGTCATATCATTAATCAAGGTAAGACACATAATATGCATAAACCCTAGATTACACAAACTTGTAACTTCATGAGTAATCATTATCAATCATACAAAAGTATAAGATCCTTTGATATAAGAAAAACATACCTGGTCATCATATTTGCTAGTTATGTCTAGCAATGTTTTCTTGTTCTCTTCAATGACCTGCATAACTCATAAGTTAACCTTTGCAAAACCAAATTATACATACCTCTATGTGATCCATGACTATGGATGAATCTTTGTCTTCATGTCACCATAGCATGTTCAGGTTGTCCCTTCAATTTGTACAATCCTCCCTCTTACTCTCCAATCACCACTGCATCATCTATAGATTTACCCTTTGGCCACATGAGTACTTGGCCATCTGCAAATGCAACCCTCATGCATTTTGCATCCAATGCAGATATGGAGAGTAGATTCTTCTTGAGACCAGGTACATATAGAACATTTTTCATCTTCAAAGACTTCCCAGAGTCTAGGTTGTAGGAGGATTCACCACTTCCTTTGATAGGATATTTGATAGTCATCCCCAAGTTTCACCTTATGGGGTGACTCATGTTCAGATAGATTAGAAAAGGATTATTTAAGCCAGTCATGTGTTTGGAAGCCCCACTATCAATGAGCCAATCATTACATCCATGAGAGATGGTACTTGTGAGAGAAGAGATTAGAACATATTCATCTTCACTAGATGAGTCATCACTTTCTATTCTAGCCTTCTTCTTGGGAGGTTCATCATCCTCAGCCGCATGAGCATGATATCTCTTCTTGTTGCCTTTGTTCTTCTTGAAGTGGTTGTCCCTTTTTCTCTTGGGACAATCTGCAGCAAAGTGTCCCTTCTCATTACATGTGAAGCATCTCATATCTTTCCTATTCTTTTAATGGGTGTGAGGGGATTTCTTGTAATGAGATTGCTCCTTCTTAGGCTTGCTTCTTTTGGTGTGAGCTGTGAGAGCTTGATCTTCACTTCCCATCTTTTCTTCTCGGGCTACAAGCCTAGCCTCTTCTTGTGAACATTCCTCCCACAGTCTACTAAAGGAGATCAACTTCCTTCTTGCACAAATTCCTTGAATAAAGGAATCCCATGACGTAGGTAGGTCATTCAGAGTGGTCATGAAAATTTCACCATTCTCCACCATTTCATCCACAGCTTCAAGTTATTCCTTGATCTGAGAGACCTTGGAGAAATTTTCTTGTTGTTATGTGGTGGTATATCAAACACCATGTACCATCAGTCCATCCAATTATCTATGAATGGTTGATATGTACACCACTCGATAGAAATATGCCTTTTGCTTGCATTCGGGATTTCACCCATCCGTGGATCTCTAAAAAGGGAAAACATATGTTGTTTTGTTATCTTCAACTTCTTAACTTCTTTGTAGCTAATTCCATCAGCATATTCTTGCCTCTTTCTCTCTTTGTATGTAGAAATATCTTGCAGTGCACCATTAGACCTACTAAAGGTCTCTATCATTGCATCCAAATTGGATGCAAGCATACGGTGCCTATCATCAACAATAGTTATTGAGGCTCGAATTTCTCTGAGCCTCTCAATTTCTCTTTGGATGTCTGAATGTGCATCCATGGTCGTCACTGCAATAAAAAAATAAAAATAAAAACAAATCATTATAAACATATACATGTGCTATAATGACATCTCTCAAAAATGAAAAATGTACAAACTTTGTGCAAGAACAAATACATTACAAACATAAATATCATCTCAAAATACTATAATAACAACTACATGTAAACCAAAGTGGAAGGTGAGGATCAAATACATGTAAATCGATTAATGATCAATGGCAGAGAGCTCCTAATTCAATTATTAATCAAGGATTGAGACGATGGGGGCCTTAAAAGCACTTTATGTACACCTTTCTAGAGCCGAGGTATTGGGGAAGATGTTATTCGTCATACTCTACCTTCATAAATTTCTCTTTTGTATCTAATTCATTTCATGTTCGTGGTTCTTTCCTTGCTCAGAATCTAGTGTATGATGAGGAAGATTTGGTGGTGAAGTCCTCTGCGTCATGAAGAAGGGGAAAGATTTTGAATGTGAGGGTTGATCTACGCTTTTTCCATGAAGTAAATCTCTTTTCGGTTGCTAGGTATGAAGACCCAAAACCATCGATTGAATGTGTTGGTGGTGAAGGATGTCAAAAAAATGTGGTAATTCATCTTAGCAACAAAGTAAGCGGTGTGTCTGCAAAGGAGAGGAACCTAGTCCCTTGGGGTTTGGGGGATGATGTAAAATCCATCATGTCATTGGGTTGGATTCACAAGCATTGGTTCGACATTTTTAGGGTAAAATAATGTGTGGGAAAAAAACATAGGTTTTGGTTGAGTCAAGTCTAGAAACCAAGCCTAGGTTATAGTCCATAGTTCCTCCTCCTAGCCAAATGGTGGATGGTTTTTCTTTTCCAATTTGCAAAAGATGTGGGAAAAATATTGAAGAAAAGTTGGTGCTGGGATTCAAATCCCTTATTTCTTAGGTGGATGAAAAATTCATTAAGGGGATTGATAGTATGGAGGATTGCCATATGTTAAATAACAATTTTTAAAATTTTTAGTTTTGGAATTTCATTTACATGGATTTTTAATTTAGGGCAACATAAAAATTTATATTTTTATTGATGAAAGGATGAATGTTTGGATTCCTACCTTTCCAATCCTCCTTGCAAGACGAAATCACCCTCCTTTCTCTTTGAGTTTGCACTCCCTTCACTTCTCCAAGACGTTTTTTGAAAGCTCTGATCGCTCGAGCGTTTCGGTTTTCCGTGAACAAACAGTGGCCGGGTCCGCAGACTGTTTGCTGGTTTTTATTATATTAACCAAAAAACACGCGCATTATAGTGATACATAACACGCGCGCGTTATTGAATCCTATCCTACGTGTCAGCTAACATGGCAGGCTCGGAGCCCGCCCATGCCTAGTTCTAAGAAACGCGCACGTGTTTTAGTTTTAGTAAATCCTAGCACATTTTGCGAATGCATGATTGCACCTAAAAGGTCCCTCAACTTCGTGCGAGGGCCCTGATGTCGAGGTAGAAAGTTATGGCAAAATTGCTAAAATACATATTTTCTATTAAAAATAGTGTGCAAGCATTCCTAAAGTTTGTGTACATGCATATTTAAAAAAGTTCATGGCGTTCGACGTGGCACTTCAAGGCATAGAACTAGTAGAAAAATTAAAGGAACGTGTGTTTGTTCTTAAGATTGCACATACATTGCTATGTGAGCACATTCTTGTGTAACCCATTGTCACTTTTTCATCCACCATTACCTTGTGAGCGCCCTAATACTAGCTAAAACTAAAATGGAAGAAGCAAACAAATCATAAAATATCCACACAATAACACAAGATATACGTTTGCAAATTCCAATACAAGAAAAACCCAGCTTGAAGGTGAGGCCTATGAGTTGGTGTGGCATCCATTCAGTATCATGGTGGTCAACACGATAAGTGAACTAGTTGGTAGCATAAATTTTTCATAGGAACTCCAATTGAGGTGAGTTTTTCTTTATTGAAAAAACTTTGATATGTAGAACAATGAGAAGAGGTTGAGAGCTAAGCTTACAAAGTTTTGACCCAAAAAATAACCATTTAATACATTAAAATGGCTCTAAAACTTTCTAAACTTCAAATCCCCAATGTGAGACCTACCCATAATATGGACCCTATAAGCCTTCCAATTTTCAACCTAAAAAATACCATAATACATAACAAATAATAATCAATTTTATCTCACTATCATTCGCATTCATCTTAATTCTACATGTTTTAGAAATAAAAAATTAGCATCTCATTTTCTTATAATCCCGTATAGTAAAAGAAAAAGAAAAAAAAGTTAATATATCAAATAAAAAACATTAAAAAGTAAATCATTCAATACAACTATAAAAATACATATACAAGGAAAAAATTAAGTTGCGTTTACAACTAACATGATCACATAATATTTTATAAAAAGCTAAAATTAAAATACTAACAAATTTAATGTCCATAAAATAATAATTAATCCATACAAAGTCTTACTAACCAATAAAAATAAAGGAAAATCTATTTGACAATTTTAATCATGGATTCTTTCCTATCAACATGGAGTATCAACTAATTAAGTAATACCAAACGTTAATGTCTTAAGCACAGTAGCAAAATTCGAGTACGGATTCGAGTATGATTCGAAAACGACACAGAAAAAATACGTATAGAAAAAATCAAATACGATTAAAATACAGGAGTAGACATCTTATAAATACAAAAAAAATGTAATTTTAATTTAAAAAAAAATAAAATTATACATAAATCATTCTAAATTTTAACATATCATTCATTATTCATTGAGAACAAGTTGAAACATATCTCAAATTCAAATTCGATATATGGCATACCATATAATATAACAATGTTTATGATGTCATCATCTCCATTCCTTGACCAATCTTAAGAGAATTATTAAATAAATAATAAAATCATAAAAATAAAATTTGAAATAACAAAAACATATGGAAAATGAGAACAAAGGAACTACCTAAATACTAAAAAGTGAAACATAAAGTAAAAATTAAAATAACAGTTACATATCAAATAAATCTTAAATAAAAAATTACAGGTAGTCATGAACAAGTAAGTTAGTATTATTAAGCAAATGATATAAAAGCAATGAGTATCTAGTGTGCACATACTTCTTGTTGAAGTTTAAAACTTTTAACTTTTAATTCTTGCACACACAAGTCGCACGTCACTATTCAAACTTGAACTTGGCCCAAGATTTCCATTTTTTAGCTGATGCAAGTCACTATTGAGAAGCCATGATTTGGAGTTTCGTATTCAGTAAATAAATGGTTGACTGTACCAAACCCGTATCATTTCGAATGTTCGACGTACTTTTAACTTGGTTCAAATTTCCATATAGCAACTGCCAATGCGACCATATTTTGCTACTTTGATCTTAACACAAGTCTTTAATCAAAAACTTTTACAAACTTAAAATATTCACATTTAAAATTATTTCGTACTTTTTAATATTTAATAAATTCAAAGCAGAATAAATATAAACTGAATTTTATAAAGGACGGCTACATGGAAACGTCGTTATCGTCGTTAAGCTTCTTTGTCAATAAATAATAACGTCGTTATCGTCGTTAAGCTTCTTTGTCAATAAATAATAACGTCGTTATCGTTGTTAAGCTTCTTATGAGACGTATATTCATAATCTCTGTCACTTTGATTTAGATGTGTGCATAATAAACATTTAATATATAAGACTGTCTACATCTTTGGCAGGCTGGTCTTGATGCTATTAACTTAGCATAAATTGCATTAATACGATTGATCGCAGGCTGGCAGGCTGGTCTTGATGCTATGGCAAATACGATTGATCGCTATTATTATTAAGATAAAAGGAAGACTTAATATATTCTCATCAACATGTAAATTTGGTAATAAACAAAGTTCATGTTTAGTTTTCTCTCAATATTTAGTCGACTGAAATTTTTAGATATGGTTAGACTTTTACCTCAGTCCATGGTTAGACTTTTACCATGGTCAAGTTTTACTATTGTTGGAATATTTGTTCCATAAATTTTGACACTCTAAACTAATTCAAATGCTTTTTCCCTAAATTTTGTCTCACTCTAAACTAATTCAAATATTTAAAAAATTAATTAAATTTAAAATCAATCAAAACATGTTAAAGTTGAAAAAGAATATATTATATTAAATTTCAAATTAAAAAATATATATTTATTATATTATATTAAATTTTAAAAGAATATATTAAATTAAATTTCAAATTATATATATATATATATATCAAACTAGCAATTGTCCCAGAAAGTGCAAAAGAATGCCCAAAGGAAACAAAAATGAGGATGAAAAAAAGGAGGAAGAAAACATAGATGGGACTAAGTGCAAAAAGAGAGTGGTAAGAAGAAACAAGTGTACAAATGTAGGTATGGAAGAATTGAGATGCATTATATGTATTTAAATTCTTACATTGCTACATAAAGATGTAAAATGATTGTCCTTGATTCATGTGAATTTCAAGGATTGAAGATCTTAAGAATTGTTTTAATGGGCTATATATTAGTACCATGCAGATATAGGTAAACAAACAAAAAAACAATCTGCACAACTACCAACGAACCAAGCTTTCTCATATAGTAAACATTAAAGGAAGAGTGGTTTAAGGGATCTAGGATGTTACCTAATTGAACGATGTAGCACTCAAAACAAGAAGACAAATTGCATTGTAGAATTGTTGGAGCATAGAAATTTCCTACTTATCCTTCATATCATTTTCATCCATACACAATCATTCGATATGAAGCATTATGGAAATGGAAATGTTAGATGAAACATTTGCACTCAATCTGTCATACAATACCTTTTTTATTTAAACTTAATCTAAAAACTATATGTAAAGATCAAGAATTCAGGTAAATATGGTGAATACAATCTGTCATGCAATACCTTTTTATTTAATCATAATCTAAAAACTTTATGTGCATATTAAAAATTATAGTAAATATAACAAATTCATGTCACTAACTATCCTAGCATAAATACTTTATCCATTTTGTTGACTCGAAGGAATAATGATAGATATTTTGCATATAATCACTATACAGATGGTAAATATTTCGCATATAGTCAATATACAAATTGTAAAGGGTTTATTTCAAAACTAAATCAACCAATTTTCAAAGCCTTTGAATATATTATTTAATGACTTTAATAAAATTCATGGCAAATATAATTTAAAAGATTTATGGGTGAGCGCAAGTTAATGAGGATCACTTTTGGTGCGTCAGATGCAATAGAAAAATGAAAAATCAAGCATCCCTCAACTTGGATTTTTTTATATACTTACACAAGATATCTTGCATTGAGTAAAAAATATGGAATGTAGGAAATTGAATCAAGTTTCCAAACATATAAGTTTTTATGTATTGAAAATTTACATAACTATGTTAAATTTCATCTTTTCTAACAGTCAATTTTTATTTTTTTGGCAAATGATAAGGTATATTATTTTGTGGGTGCAGCCTTTGAAATTTCAAAATCTTAAAAACATAATATAACCATTATAGTGCATAATCATCATAAAATTTGCAATTTCAAGGACTAACAAGTATATACATAACCACAAAACCTGTTACTGTAGGTCAAATCTGGTGCTGGAGGAGAGGTTGTCGTCTTCAATCTAATCTCGCTCGTCCTTTGTCATCCACTTCACATGTCAGATCCCTCAAGTAGAAGCTCGATTAACCATAGGCGAAGCAAGATGATGGTTTCTGGTTACAAAAAATTGGTAGACGTGTATAGAACACGTAGCACCAGTGCATAACTATTTTTCCAAAATTAAATGTTTAATTTTATTTTTTTAAAATTATCTAAGTGATCAAACCTCGAGAATGGTACGCAAATGTGGGTCCATCATTTGAAGGTCTATATGCAATCATTTCGACTTGGATTTTTAATAGCATGTAGAGGTCGGTGTCTACTAGTGCAGCATACAATTTTTTTTTAAATCATTGTGAAATGAAAAATTTGCGGAAGAAACACTAAGAACATATTTTTTACTTAAGGAGTAATGATACAAGAAAAATAGGAAAAAAAAAGAAAACATTAATATTTTTTTTTTAAAATACATATTTGGAATCTGCATTAAACTTTTTATCTATGCCTAAAATTTCATCAAACATGGTTGTGTATGTCATGCTGTAAAGAGTGGTGAAAGACAAGCATATTGAGAAAAATGGTGGAAATGCCCAATTAGCTATGGTTTAGCACATTCCATAGCACGGGTTTGGTAAGTCTGAACCAACCACATAGGATTGTGGATGACACACGGGCGCATGAGGAGGTGTTTTTTAGGCGCCAAGGAACATTCGCGCATTATGTTTAAATTCAAATTTGTATTCCCATGCTTGGTGTCAACAAAAATGCTCTAGCGTTTTGGATTTACAAAATGCTCTAGCATTATAAACCACATAAACTATGTGTTAAGTGTTGAATGGATATAATGGGTGAGAGAGAGAGGGGGGATACGAGAGGGGGGGGAAGGGGACATAAATTTATGGAGGTGTAGAGAGGAATGAGGAGGGAGAAAATTAAATACCTAAACCCATAAGTCCTGAGGCCCAAACAACCTAAATCCCTAAACCCCTAAGCACCTAAGCCCTTAACACATAATCCCTTACCACTTTAACCCCTTAACACTTAATCCTAAACTTGTATAGCTTACCCCACTAATAGTTGATACCTAAATCCCTTAAATTATAAATATCCTAATCATTAAATCCCTAGTCCCTTAATTAACCCCTTATCTCACATCCTCACAGTCCTTATCCTCTAACACCTTAAGCCCTTAACACTATAAAACCTAGCCCTTAATGCTTAACCACTTAAAACCTAACCCCCTAACCCCAGAGCCCTAAATCCATTTAACCCTAAATCCCCTAACCCTTAAACCCCTTAAGTCATTTAATTATTTACCTCTAATCCTTTAACCATTAGCCTATAAGCTCTAGTTTACCATATAGATGTAAAATAAATGTTTGCATCTACACTGTGTTTTCATGTGCGACCTTCCTTGTGCTAGTGTAGCTTGCATTTGCTTATACACTCTATGTTTGCATGTGTGCTCTATGTTTGCATGAGAGCTCTATGTTTGCTTGATCTCTCTCCCTTGGGATTGATCGCTCCTCTCTTGACTTTGGAATTGTCGCTTGGACTTGTGCATTAGCCTCTAAGCTCTATTTTACCCCTTATAAGACTTTAACCCTTTAACCCCTTCACCATTAATGCCTAACTTCATAAACCCTAAAACCCTAACCCCATAGCACTAAATCCCTTAACCCCTAAATCCCCTAACCCTTAAACCCCTTAACCACTTTACCTCTAATCCCACAACCCCTAATCCCTAAGACCTAGTCCACCCCTAACCTCTAATCAACCTAACCCATAATACTTAAAGCCCAAATACCTAAATCCCTAAAACCATAATCCCTTAAACCCTATAAACAATTAAACCTGTAATTGCTTGGTCCTTAACCCCTAACCCCTTAAACCCTATCCCCCTAACCATTAAACCCTAAATTCATTAACCCCTAAATCCCATAACCCACAAAACCCCTTAACTCCCTATCTGCTTAACTCCCTAACCCATAAATATTTAAACTTGCTAACCACTTTATGCCTTTACCTCTAAACTCTTAACCCATAAACTTTAAGTCCTAGTTAACCCACTAACCCTAAAACCCCTAACCCACTAACCCTAAAACCCCTAACCCATAATCCCTAAATCCCAAAACCCATAAATCCCTAGAAAATCCTAATCCCTCATCTCCTAGAATCCATTAAGCCCTTAACCCCCGCGCCTTTGATCATTTAACCCCTTGACACTTAACCCTTAACCAAATCAACCATAACATCCTAACCCTATAGCCATAAATCCTCTAGCCCATAAATATGTTAACCCCTAAAGGCCTCACCTCTTAAATAACCACCAATCCCATAACCCTTATGTCCCTTACCATTAAGCCCTTAATCTCTTACAAGTCCTTAACACTTAAACCCTTAAGCCTTAACACTTAACCTCATGAAACCTAACCCCCTAACATTGGTTCCCTCAATCCCTTAACCCCTAAACCCCTGTATCTTTAAGCATTTAACACCTAATCCCTAGTTTATCCACAAACACTTAACCCCTTAATGTCTAACCTATAAATCCCTAAACTCCTAAACATGGAGCCATAAATCCCTTTTAAGAACTAAATCCTTTAACTCCTAAGCCCCTTGACCCCCAACTCCTTGACCCCTTTACCTGTTTACCTCTAATGCTTTAACCACTAACCACTAACCCCAAGTTTAAACCCCATAACCTCTTAGCTCATTATCCCTCCAACCCCATAATCGCTAAACACTTAAACCCCTTTATCCCTTAACTCTAAGCTCTTATACCTTAACACCAAATCCCTAGTTAACCTCCTACTCCATACAACATGGTCCTTTCAAGGATAATTTTAGGGGCGAAATTTAGCCCATGGGATTTTTTTCCATGTTTTTTTCCAAAAAAAATTCACCAATTTCTTTTTTTTGAAGACCCATTTCACCCAATTTTGATGGGGTCAACTTTTTTTTTCTCTAAAAATCGCCAAATTATTATATAAACTATACAAAATCCTTAGAAATTGAAATAATTTTAGAAAAATATCGCCAAATATTTTATAGTTGACATTTTAAGAATTGGTAAGATTCGCCAAGGTTTATACACTTTTAAACAAGTATGGGTCCTTAAAATTATCGTTGGGCCCTTTATCCTTAAAGGATTTATCAAAGACCAAAGGACCTTATTTTCCTCCCTTAATCGTGAGCAAATCCTTAAGACATGCATCCCCTATGCACAAGACTTCATAATGGTATCCATTCTCCACCTAGAGGCCAAAGATCACCTCTATAGGGCCTATGTTTTGTTTTTAGGTCATTTTCATGGTCAATGAGCCTTAAATATCCAATTATGATGTAGTTATGTTACTTTCCTCCCAGGACTCTCATTAAAGCTTTGAAGCAAATCCCATTATGCAAAAACTCTTAATTGTGTCGATATCCATCTTTTATGCCAAAGATCCACTTTAAAGGTTGTATGTTATGGTGCACATCCTTGATCATTCCCTTTACCTAAAGAACCTTATGTTAGGGCATAATTCCCTCAATTTATTCCCCAATCATTCTCCAATACCCATGCTTAGTGCATAAAACCTCATATTTCAACCCATATCCCACTTTAAGAATAATGATCTCCAATATAGTGCATTTTTTTGTGATTTGAGGCCTTTTTCATGGTCCTTGGTCCCAAGAGACTTCATATAGGACCGAAGGGCCTTATTTTCATCATATGCCATTGTTAAGGCCTTGAATCACAACACTACTATCCAAGGCAATATAGAAGCAACGATACTCCACTTGGAGGCCAAACATCCCCCTTAGAGGTCCCATGTGATGGTTTGAATCCTTGTTCATGTCCCATGAGATTTAGATGCTTCATTTGGAGCCTAATTACCTTGTTTTCCTCCCCTTACAACGATCAAGTCCCCGAAACCTATCTCTCATGTGAAAACCCTCCTAAGAGCACCCAAATTACTATTGAACGCCAAATATGCTTGTTAGAGGGATTATGTGGTGGTTTGAGGTATCGATCATGGCCTAAACATTTATTTTATATTATTTTTCAAAATAAGCAATTATTTATGTAACACATAAAAAGGTAATAATAAAAACATGTAGTCTCTTCAAGCCCTTTCCAACGAGATAAAGAACTCCAAAAACTAATGTTAAGGTAGAAAGTTATGGCAAAATCAATAAAATATATATTTTATATTAGAAATAGTATGCAAGCATTCCTAAAGTCCGTGTACATTCTGTACATTCCTATTTGGAAAAATTCATGGCAGTCCATGTGGAAGTTCAGAAAGCATCAAACCAATAGAAAAATTAAAGGAACATGGGTTTGTTCTTAAGATCGCACATGCATTCTTGTGTGAGCACATTCTTGTGTAACCTATTGTCACTTTTTCATCCATCATTATCTTGCCAGTGACCTAAAACTAGCTGAATCTAAAATGAAAGAAGCAAACAAATCATAAACTATCCACACAATAACACAAGATATACATTGGGAAATTCTAGTACAATAAAAACCCAGCTTGATGGTAAGGCCTATGCTCTACTATTTTGTTCTTAGTAATTTATAATACAAATACAAAAAATGGGGAATCTTTATGGAGTTGCCATGGACATTGTGGCTAGTACGATTGCTACAGAATCTTCTACCTCCTTTGTCTGGTTCAATATCCCACTTCTCGATTGTTTTCCAACTATGGAACAATATAACATACAATAAGAATGGAACCTCCTCCTTTCCTAGCATCCTAGTATATAACATAGCCTAATAGTTGTCTAGGGTTAGGGTTAGGGTTTTTTCATGCCTCAACCCGAATTAATGTTATGGTTTTTGACCCTCTACAATATTCTCTAAAGTCCACATGTGACTAGCTCTACATGTTTGAGTAATGTGAGTTGATGTGGCATCCATTCTGTATCATGGTGGTCAACATGATAAGTCAACTTGTGGGTGGCATAAATTTTTCATAAAAATTCCGATTGAGGTGATTTTTTTACTGTTGAAAAGGCTTTGATGTGTAGAATATTGAGAAAAGGTTGAGAGCTAAGTTCATTTACTTTTAATCCTTCAAAATTGAAAATAAATTTACCCTAATTTTTGTAATAAAATATATAAAAAAATCTAACATTTCAAATATAAAAAAAAAAAAAAGTAATTCATTCAATACAACTTCCATATATATATACAAAGGAAAGATTAAGTTGATTTTACAACTAACATAATCACATAATATTATATAAAAAACTAAAATTAAAATAATAACAAATTAAATGTCCATAAAATAATAACTAGCAATTTCCCCAAGAGAAGAAAAAGGAACGTCGAGAGGAAAAGTGTACAATGGAAGGAGAAATAATTTGTCTAGTGGGCAATAGGTTGCACCTCGAAACAAGGAAACAAAAGCACAATTGAAGTATGGACCTTTGACTAAGTAATATAATCAAGTAAAGTAAATACGCAAGCTTGGTAGATACTTCCAATCCTAGCTCCCAAGTATCTCTTTCTCAATATACCCATGTATACCATAAGGAGGATAAAAAGTGGTCTAACAATAGTAAATATGAACATATAGCAAGTTGGGTATAAGTTAGGATACATATAGATACATGTGTCAAATGTATCAATAGGTTACAAGAAGATACTAAAGTGATCTATGTTTCATGTTTCTTACACATTGCTTTGTGTCTCTTATTCATGTCCTAGAGGTAAATTATATGCTTAGATGTTGCATATTTCAACAAAAAATGCAGGAAAGAGGGAATAGTAGCATTCAAAACTTCCATTGTACTTAGAGAGAGTCCTTTATATAAAAGGTTTCTTAATCACATAAATTAGTACGTTGCTTTGAATAGCCTTTGCTTAAGTTAAATTGAATCTTAGTACAAAAGATTGATCAATTACAAACATGTTATTTAATCTCAAAGGATGTTTTCATGCACCCAAAGTCCACTACTATAGGGCTAAGTGTCTTTATGATTTTTTTCTTTTGTGTGCTTTTCTAAATTGAAATATTTTACAATTATGAGATGTATAATTTTCCACTAATTATTATTGAAGGTAAATTTTAAATAATTGTTGAATAAAAAATTGGGGAAATATCTTATGAGGATCACAAACACTTGAGCTAACCCTTAGGTCTAAAGGTGGTAATTATATGTTTCTATGTTCAAAATATATTTATAACTTACATGTTTAGTTGAAAGTGGCACACAGCTCCACCATTTCTTATTGTTAACTAATATGCATACATTGACATATATTGCTTTGAAAAGTTGTTCTTTCATCATTTATAAAGTCATTTAGGCCTATAGAATCCAATTTGTCAACCATAAGCAATGTGTAGAGCTTGTGAAAGTTTCAAATTGATAAATTGGAACCAAGATCATAAACCATATATGGAAGTGATAACAATGTGAAAATTTCCAAAACACTAAACCAATTACTCATGATAGCAAAGTACACACATATGCTCATTTTTTCTAAAGATGAGATTATTCTAAATTTTTGTGAGATAGCTAAATGTGAGACTATTCTTTGATAGTTATTTATGCATAATAGATTCAAATTAGAATGAATATCATAATTTTCAATCTACATAAAATAATGTCAATCTACATCATGTTGTAAGAACCTATTTGTACCATTGAAATTCACTTCTAAAATCACAAAATGTAACATTCTTTTATAATCCGTAGAAGTGAGATGTTTTCCAAACGAATATTACCTAGGTAAATATCTCTAGTCAGAACAAGGAAAAATGTATTGGGAACACTCATTGATGACAAACAATCCAAAACCAAAAAAGGAAACAAGTAATGATGGATGAAGAGAAAGGTCTGTCAAGGAGATAGAATCCTTGGGTATCTAATATTGTGGTGAAACAATGCCAGGTGGGCATCCTTTTTGCATATATCTAGGTCAATGTGCTACTTTATAGTATTTTGAATAAATGTAATAGAACATTCCATTTTAAATTTTAAATATACCATCTTCAAAACAACCAATAACTTTAAATTTTGGAAAAAAAATCAAATTCATTTAAAGAAAATAAATAAAACAAAATAGCATTCACAATCAGCAATCATGTTTCACAAACACTAACCTTGCCAAATCCAATTCCAATTTATACAATATCAAAATCATACCATTCAAATCACATAGAACATCAACTGCATCCCTACAAGACTAAAATTCAATGGATGCAAAGCCAGGTGGACTACAAGCTACCCATACATTGCCAATTACAAAAATTTCTAAAAAAACAAATAAAAAATTGTTTAACTTGCATATGCATTGTAAACTTAAGTCAACTTTTATACCCTACTTACATAAGTATATTTGCAAATATAAAGTAGAATGAAATTCCATTAATGTAAACATTGTTTTCCATGATAAAAATCCAAATGTGAGGAAAATCTATATGTGAAACCATATAAACCAATCATAAACGTATAAATGTTGGTATATGTACGACTGGCATAAATTAATGTTATTTCAAATTCCTTATGATTGGGTCCAAATCAATTGGCTAAAGAAACATAGAAATTGATACTGACAACGAAATTTCCTTCAATTGTGTCACATTATAGAAACATCAAAAGTTTGGATTGATAGCCAGAGGAATTTAAAAGCTGGTAAGCATTTCTGTTGGGATTCACTATAACTTCAAAATCCAAAACACTTTGGAATGAGTGCAATTTTTTTAAACACACAAATCTAATTTCTAACCTTAAAAAATAACACAGTGTTACAAATTTAATTTAATACAAATGTTCGAACTTCTAACCTTAAAAACTAACTCAGTGTTACAAATTTAATTTAATATAAATGGTTAAGAGCTATTGTTTGCTGGAGATTGTAGGATGAAAATGAGACATAGCACAATGTTTGCAATTCATAACATGTTGATAGGGATAACCTGCAAAAAATTGCTAGAATGCATTCATTATGAAATATAAAGTGCTTCTTCAATGTATAAATACCAAAAGCACTACACAATATTCGCATTTACAATTTGCATGTGATGCACCATAAATAATAGGGTTATTTTGTTTTCATGTAGAAGAGAACCATCAAAATGGAAACTACTAATCAAAAGCATTATCCTTCAATCATGTATGGAAATCACTAATCAGAAGCGGCGTTCTCCAATCAAGGAGAGGAAATCACTAATAGAAACATTATCCTCCTTCAACCAAGGTGGGGAAACACTAATAGAAACATTACCCCTCAATCAAGGTGGGGAAACAATTAATCACACCCACTATTTCCAAAGTCCAAGTCATACTCTTACTCATCTTGCCCAACTAATCTCGAGCTTAAATTATGTGGCATTCTAAAAGTGATACAAGATAGACTAGTTTTTCAATGACTCTTTGCAATCATAGTTAATCAGCTAGAATTCGAATGACATGTTTCATCATATCTATATTAACATATTTCATTATGAATGAATTGCCTAAATAAATAATTTGAATGCAAATTTAGACAATAACAATTTCCCAATACAAAAGCAGCGTTTGCGCATGGTGAAAAAGAACATAAACATGTAACTCTTCAAAGTTCAAACAACCTGCTATGAAAAAATTATGAAAGAAGTGTCAAAGAAAATCACCAAACAAACAATCAAATTTATGCGAAGTACCTTGGTTGAAATTCCTAAAACTTCAACCAGCCCATTTCCGTAGCTGTCATTCCAATGCACTTTCCGTCTACCACTTAGGTTTTTCTCTTTCTTTGTAATGGAAAAGGCCGCCCTATTTTCCCCTCTACCTAAAAGCAACGAGTAATTCAAATCCATCTCTATTCTTCCATCTACAACTTGTTGTGTCATTGTCGATGTCTTGTTCAAATCTTCTTTCCCAGGATGATGTTGTTGCTGCTGTTGCTGAGATCTGAGATATTAGTTGCTTGTATGTCGATATGCTCTTTAGCTTCTCACATCCCCTAACATCTAACATCTCAAAATTTAAAGTGTTCCAAACTTGGCTGTGTTTGTCTCTCATGGAAGCCACTGACATCAAATGTTTGGAGCTTTTTGAATTGCCCCAACCCTAGTACACTCTATAGCTTCTCGCATCCCCTAGCATTCAACATCTCCAAAGAAGTCAAATGTTCCAAACCCAACAACATGTGTATCTCACGACATCCATTGACATCTAATGTTTAGATATTTTTGAGAATCCCCATTTCAAACTCTCCAGAAATTGGATTGGGACAAATCTTCGAGACCATCGACAACCATGACTGTCAAACATAAAACCCACACAAAGTGAAACTAAAATCAAGGATGAAAGTGACTCTGCATGTTGGACATAAATATGGATCCTTGACAAACAAAACCAAGCGTGGTCTTTTGGATAGTGGGGTACATTGGTAAATTTCTGACCACCTTCTATGATGAAAACAATTATTGGGATATGTGCCAAAAGTAAATATGAGCATGCTAGTGGTACATTCATTCTATGGTGAGGTCGCAAAGTATTGAGCTATTTGATTTGAGTTATTGTAATGTCCCTTGTTAGGAATTTTATTAAAATGGCAATTTTTCACTTTTTTCCCTAGTTTGACCTTTGACTAGTTTTGAGCTCTAGGTCCCAAAATTGCTCCAATTGCTCCCAAATCCTCTGAGAAGGTATATGGATGATGTTAGAACATAAATATATATTTTAGGGATGCTTTTGGACCTTTAAAATACTTCTTCAAATCCTCTTTCAATTCTTGCCAATGTAGGGAACTTTACTAGTAATTTCCCTTTGACTAGTATTGGTCTCTAGGTCTCGAATTGACTCCAAATGCCTTCAAATCTTCCAGGAATGTGTATGAATGATATTAGGAATTGAATATGATTTTCACGGATGATATATGGCCACCAAAATACCTCTGAAAACTCTCTTAATATTCTGGACCAAGTATGCAATTTTACTAGTAATTTGGGGTTCAAATCCCCCTAGGGTTAGTACTGAAAATTGCTTCCCAAATGCCTCCAAACCCACTCAAATTTCAGAACAGAGGTAGGGAATGTATTAAGAATGTTATTAAGGTCTCATGTGCACCATTAATTTATTATTATATCTGTTCCAACCCTCGCCCATTCAACTGCAAAAATCACCAATTCGACCCTTGGGGAAATGGCATTGTTTCTTCTCCCAATGCAATTAAACTGAGTAAAAATACTTCAAATGCTCAAGTACAGTACATGAAACTTGTAAAGTACATACATGGAATTCCATTAATCACAAATGCATCAGAGAATAATCCATTCATTTGAAATCATCATCAGTACATTGGTTCACAACAAGGTAGTGGGGAAATGGCATTGTTCCTCCATTAAAAATGAGATTTATACATTTCTGCTTGGAATTTCAACCTGAAAATTTTTGGAGATGAATAACAGAGTATTTAATTCATATTAAAAAATAAATGGGGCATGAGAAGCTCCCCCAAAGAGTACAATAGCTCACCAAAAACGCCCTCCCTCAAGGATCAAGAATATGCCATCAAAACTAGAAATGGTTTAGAGAATGTGCTGCAATAGAAGAAACCATGAGCTTCCCTGTGTTAAATTTTGAGCATTAATTCACAATACTCTAGGATCTTTACTGAGATAATAACATGTACAGTATATCAATGCATAACAATCATATCAAGCATGTCAAGCATCATAAGAATCAAAAGCAAGAGAGACAAGAGACACAGAGTTTCCATGGGGAAAACCCTAAGGTGAAAAACCCCACAACTTCCTCAAAGATAGAGAGAGAAATGGCTCAACCAAAGTACAACCAAAATACACTGAGATAGTCTCCTAGTAGCAAATGATCCTCCTCCTCACTAGTGCGCCACGTTCTGAGTGAGAGAAGTATGAGTTTCCGAGTGATCCAAATAGAGATCTCCCGATCTCTATTTATACTAGTCTGTTTTCCCAGTGACCTTATGGGGCCGACTTGTCTAGCTAGGTACATCAACCATATAATATGTATTTCAGGTCCAACCCCACACATGGTGGTCTAATAACCCATCGGCAAGTACACACACTTGTGACACTTGCAATACACATGACGACACTTCCTTATAGAGGAATAACACATCTCTTATAAGGGTACAATAAATATAGATGAAATACATTCCGAAGTTACATATACATCAACACCCTGTAGCTTCCACCTACAAATAAAGACTCCATTAAAGCTCCAAATGAAAGGTCTGAATGGCCTTTCCAATTACCAACTTGGATGGGAATCTTTCACCCTCTAAATTGGCTAAGGAAATAAACTAGTCATCCACTAGCTCTCCCTCTACACAAATGCAATTGCAAATTCTACAAATGATCAAAAGCTGGTTTCATTCTTTTTTATTGAAATTTATAAAGTTTTAATGTCCTCCATGGGTCTAATTCCTTCCAAGAGACTCATGCCAACTCAAGTTGGGAAGAGATTCCAAAGAACACCACTTGTACAACAATTCCTAGTCTCCCACTTCCACCAAATCACATGTGGAAGCATCTTAGCTGCCGTAACACCCTTGAGCGCCCTCTTGGAGTCTATTTTTAGCCCTGACATGTCATATATGTCATATGTCAGCCTTCGGGTCTGATTTGTGTCATAGGTGTCATAGCATCTTCATCATTGTTGTCATAGAGCTAGGGAATCTAGCCCAAGTGTCTCACTAGCTCCAAATTGCCTCTTCCTCTTCCATGGGAGATACTCTTCCTCTATATTTCGACCTCATTGACTCATGCCAAGTATTATTTACCTTATAACTCATCCCAAGAACATTAAGCTTCCCATCGATTCGAAATTGCAAGAAGAGGATGCCATGTGTCACATAAATTCTAGCTTGTGTAGGTCCCACTTCCTCCATGTGTCTTCATGATCAAATGCCACTTTGATTTTCACTTATATATATTTATTTATCTCCTTTATTAAATATTTATTCCATCCTAATGTTCCAACATCATTTATTATCCTCATTATTCCAAATCCCAAAGCTTCCACCCTAAACCTAGGAAACTAGTAATTTTCCTCCTTGGAAATTATTTGACCTTTAGCATCAATTTGACAAACTCTAATGAATAGGGACAATTTTCTTAGGCGATTGTGACCCAATTCCAAATTTGGGATATGACAAATCCTCCCTTCCCAATATTGCTTGTCCTCAAGCAATTTCAAACATGGGTGTTGAAGAACCTGCTTTCTGTATAATTCTTTGAAGTTGCCATTGAATTTCCCAACCTTGAGTCTTTGAGTTTCCATGAAGATTTTAGAGAGGAACCACCATGCTTGCTACTGCACTAATCTGATAAAAATCACTTTATTAAGTGGGAAATCCATCTCCCATACTGCTTGTTTCCCCAAAAAATTTGAAACCAATGAGATAAAAATTATTCCAGGGTCCCATTGCTTGTATTGCACCCCAACAATTAAGAGTGCTCTCCAACCCATACCATCAAATAAGAGGATTCCTGGATCCCATTTTCTTGTATGCATTCTTCCAAACAACATGAGTACAAAATATATATCATCAAAGGACATAACACCATAATGAAAATGTACATCAAGGAGATGCTTCATCAAAGAGTCATGAAAGTGCTTATACCTCAAAGCAAGTAGACCACCATTTTCCAAGTGCATACAATCTTCAAGTGACCCATCAAATCTGCTCCAGTGACATAGGTGAGGATCCCATGTCCTATAATGTTGCTCCAAAAGTATGTGATATGCATCAAAATATTCAGCCATGTATTCTTTCATCCAAGAAGTGAATGAAGAATATCCACTAAAATCTGAACCAAATGATGAGCATAAAAAACAAGGAGACTTCAAAGGACTCAAAGAAGTCTCACCCATACATCCATGAATGTGAGAATAATAAAGATATAACAAAGTATGTGGCTTCCAACAAAAATGTTCTCCAATCATAAATTTATTCACCCAATTGTTGGATGAAGTTCCTCCGATATCAAATGAACCAAGTGTTGAGCAAGAAAAACCATGAGTCTTCAAGTGACTCAAATGCATATCATAGGTGCATCCATGTAGATGTGCATCATCATAATGTAACAAAGGATGATGCTGCAAATGTGAATAATAATGTGCTCCAACCATATCATCATAAAAAGTAAATCTAGGAGTTCCATACTCCTCATGTGGCACCATCAAAAACAACCCTTTCACCCATTCTTCATTGAGACTAATGCTGCAAAACATGGAATTGTAGGATGTAGGAGAATTAACTAACTCACCCAAATGATCAAAAAGTGCAGAAGTTTCATCATGGGAAGGATCCATGTGGGTAGTATCATGCAGCTCCTTCAAAAGTGGGAAACCTTTGTCATAGATTGGTTCCAATGTAGAGGAATCATGCTCTTCTTTAAAAATTGCATAACCTTCATCAAGAGACCATTCAAGTTCCTCTTCCACCACATCAAGCGTTTGGATATCTTCAAGTACATCTTCAAACACATTAAGCATATTCAAATTCCCACATTTATCATGATCCACCATGTCATGAGAATCCTCTAAACAATCTACCATTTGACAATCTGAAACATAGGAGGAAAAACAAGTATCTTGCAACTTTTCAAGAAGTTGTTCATTTTGAATTGTGAGCTTATGAATATCTTCAATATTCTTCAAGTATGCATCATGTAACAATTCATTAAGCTCAAACAAATGGTTTCTATCAAAAAGCAAAGACATGAAATTACCTTTGATGTGGAACATTGCTCTTTGAATCTTATCCATGTCTTCAAGGAAGGATGTTTCCTCCAATGAAGTAGCTCTCCAACAAGAATTTGACACCAATGCTTGAGTGTCATGGAGAATTCTAAGGGACTCTTGGATATTATTTTCATTCATCTTTAAGGACCCTTCAAGAAAATGAGTCTCTTGCAAATGAACCTCCTCATCTTCTTCATTTTTGCTTGGACCAACTTCATGAAGCTCAAGTGGTGATGGGGAAGTTGATCTTGGTTCTTCTTCAACTGCTACAAGGTATTCATTATCATGCTTAATGGAACTTGGGCTTGCAGCAACTCTTTCAAAAGTGATCTCTATGTCACCAACATAGAGGTCTGAGCACCCATCAGTAGGTACTCCTTCATATTTTAAACATCCATCAGTAGATGCTCTTTGGTTCGTGTCTAAGATAGAAGGTGTCTCGAAATGATCTTCCATATTTTCAATAGAATCTTCTTCATGCTCTTGTGATGTCTCTTCATTTTTCTCCTTCAAGCAATCTGATGCATTTTTCCCCTTGTTTTCCTTAGGATCAATATCTTTGGAATCTCTTTTTGAAGAATTCCCAAAAGCTCTCCTCAAGTGGGACATAATTTCATGCACACATGTATGATACTCACTCCAAGGTTCTTTACAAGAAGGGCATAAACCTTTATTTACTAACTCCACATCTTCATTTTTGGGCCTATTTTCAAAAACATGTTCAGCATAGTACTCAAAAGACATGGCATTTTGTGTATTTTTGCTCCAAGCAAGATATTCTTGATATTTTTTATATTGTTGGGGCAAGGTTTTATATGTTGCTCTCCATCTTTGGAACTCACTCATAGAATTATCCTTGGTTGGTGTGACACACTCATATTTATCATATTTAAATTCATAAGAATAATCTTAATTTATCTTGAAATTGTAAGAAGTGTTGCATGATGGCACCTCTTCCTCATACCATTCACATTCTGCTTCATATTGTTCATAAGCATCTGCATATTCCTCATAAGAATTGTACTCATAGGATTCATCATAATAGTAAGACATGGCTGCAACTTATTATTCAATGTATGATATTAACTCACAGGTGCAAGGACCATGCTCTGATACCACTGTAATGTTCCTTGTTAGGAATTTTATTAAAATGGCAATTTTTCACTTTTTTCCCTAGTTTGACCTTTGACTAGTTTTGAGCTCTAGGTCCCCAAATTACTCCAATTGCTCCCAAATTTTAGAGAAGGTATATGGATGATGTTAGAACATAAATATCTATTTCATGGATGCTTTTGGACCTTTAAAATACTTCTATAAATCCTCTTTCAATTCTGGCCAATGTAGGGAACTTTACTAGTAATTTCCCTTTGACTAGTATTGGTCTCTAGGTCTCGAATTGACTCCAAATGCCTTCAAATATTCAAGGAAGGTGTATGAATGATATTAGGACTTGAATATGATGTTCAGGGATGATATATGGCCACAACAATATCTCTGAAAACTCTCTTAATATTCTGGACCAAGTATGCAATTTTACTAGTAATTTGGGGTTCAAATCCCCCCTGGGGTTAGTACTGAAAATGGCTTCCCAAATGCCTCCAAACCCACTCAAAATTCAGAACAGAGGTAGGGAATGTATTAATAATGTTATTAAGGTCTCATTTGCACCATTAATTGATTATTATATCTGTTTCAACCCTCTCCCATTCAACTGCAAAAATCACTAATTCGACCCTTGGGGAAATGGCATTATTTCTTCTCCCAATGCAATTAAACTGAGTAAAATTACTTCAAATGCTAAAGTACAGTACATGAAACTTGTAAAATACATACATGGGAGTCCATTAATCACAAATGAATCAGAGAATCATCCATTCATTCAAAATCATCATCAATACGTTGGTTCACAACAAGGTAGTGGGGAAATGGCATTGTTCTTCCATTAAAAATGAGATTTATACATTTCTACTTGGAATTTCGACCTGAAAATTTCTGGAGATGAATAATAGAGTATTTAATTCATATTAGAAAAGAAATGGGGCATGATAAGCTCCCCAAAGAGTACAATAGCTCACCAAAAATGCCCTCCCTCAAGAATCAAGAATATGCCATCAAAACTGGAAATGGTTGAGAGAATGCGCTGCAATAGAAGAAACCATGAGATTCCCTATAGATTACACCTGAAAATAAAGACTCCATTAAAGCTCCAAATGAAAGTTTTGAATGGCCTTTCCAATTATGTCACCTACCCAAATTTCTGAACATTATTATTTATTTGCAAAAATACTTTATGTTAAATTTAAAATTACAAGTTTTGTAATTATGATCCGTTTTGATCATGAATGAATGTAATTACTATATATTATTATTTAAATAAATTAATTAGGAGACAAACACCCAAGAGGACTGTTGAATGAGTGTTCACTGACCCACTAGGAGGAATGGAAGCTGTTGGAAGGTATGGGACACATGGCAGCAGTTGCATCACACCAGTAACTGTTGGTTATGGCACAACTTCCCCTAAAATAGGGCATTATCCCCCAGGTGGAGGGAGTGAAAAGGAAGCTCATTTAATGACCCAGTAACATCTAAAAAGGCGTAGGAAGCCTATAAAGGCAAATTCGAATTGGGCAGGCAGCTCTTAATCAATATTTCTGCAGAATATTTTCCTCTTGAGAATCAGGTGATTTCAAGGGAGATTCAAATAGGGAGGTTAGTGGTGACTATAATTTTGAGTCTGCATTATTGTTGATAGGAACCAGAAATGTTGGTGCAAGTCTATTGGATTGTTATCTATTGAAGATTCAGAAGTGAATTGCTACAGCAAGAAGAAGTCCTCATTCCTGAGTCTCTTCCTCCTAGTGGTTCAGTGAACAGGCTCGGGGGTCCTAAGACAGTACTTGACTATTTTCAGGAATTTGGTTGGGTGGAACAATCTTCTTGGGATGTTTGTTTCCCTACAGATTTTCTCAAGTTCTACAGAATTTCTAACTTATTCTCAGTAAATAATTATGTTCCGTTTAACTAGTATTTTCTATTTTTTTCCTGCTTTCGAAAAGAATCTAATTCTAGAAATGTTTAAGTCTGAATGTTTAAGTTTAATGTTAAAGATGAATTGATAAACCAATATCCCGATTTTTCCACATGCTATTTTGAAGCATCGTACTCTAGTAGAGATATGCAAGTTAAAATAGATTAGAGGATAGGCAATTGCCAATGAATCGAATAGATATAAAGTGTTTGAGTTTATTTTCATCATGCTACTCTGTACTAAACAGTAATAGAAGTGATTGATAAAATCTAGAAGATCATAAGTACTGTAGTGTTTCCTAGAATATAAACCCTATTCTTTCTCTGTATATATATATGTTATTTAGTTCCTGCATTATAGTTAAATATAGCATAAAGTAGGTATGAATATATATGTACGTGTTTATCAGAGTTTCACAAAAAAAAAACAATGTATAATTTCTGTGTAGATGCATCAAATTATTCTTATCATTCCATGCATAAAAGAAATAGATAGATACATTATATCATGGTTTTCAATTCAATACTATAGCTACAAATTAAGTGGATGTATTTATCTTAACAAAACCATACATAACAGTCATAATACAGTTCTCTTTTGCTTAAAAACACATTGATTTTCTTTTAGGGTTTCTAAGACTAATTCCTATCTGTAGTGCAAGACATTTTCATACTATGTTGACACCTCATATCTCATACATCCACATCATACAATTATAAACAGTATAAATTGTTTTATTTCTAGATTAAAACTTGTTTGCTATCACAACCTAAATAAGTCTTTGTATTCCATTTGATCGTACTACCAATAGAAATTGTATTCTTTATATAGGTTTCGATTCAAGACAAAATCCTATACATTTTGTATATCAAAGAATTGATCTCTATTTATTTAAACATCAACGAGTTTATGACTTGTTGCCATTTTGAAGACACAGAGATATTTTAGTTCATGATTTTTACTTTACACAGTTAGTAACTACAACAATGACCACAAACCCTAGCTCATAACTTCATGATTTCACTCTATAGCTTTAATTGTTCACTACAGATCTGTCTGACACATAGTGTGGGAGAAGTTTTCAGTTCAATATTTTGATTTTTCAAAATGAAGGACGTGTTAACACTTATTTTCTACAAAACCCTTATCATCGACGAAATCTCCAAACCCTAATCTAGCTCGAAAAACATTTTAGTAACCTTCAGCATAAAGCTGATTTACACAAACATTTACACAAGATTTTTAGCATGCAAATTTATTTTCTGAAGAGAGAAGTATCAATTACAAAGTGAATGAGCCAACGGCTCTTTTCAAAACTTAACCATTGAAGTCGTGGATTTTCAGAACGAAGATTTACAACATTGTTTGTAAACAAATTAAAAACAAGGTTTATCCCAAGTTACAACGGTTTCAAAGAAACCCAAATTCCTAGAATATTGACAAGTCACAGCTCCAGTCGGCCTCAAAAAATTACAAAATATAGAAACCAAGAACCATTTAAATGAAACGAGAGTCATGTCACTGAATAACAAACATGTTTGCGAAATTTATTCAACTATCAACATCGACAGAGTAAACGACGAATCTTAACAGATCCTGTTACTCATTCTTTGAACTACTTCAACCACCGTCTAAGAGCACTATGAAGGTTATGGAAAACCTGAGGCTTACCGGTGTTGAGGCATGCTAATACCTTTGCCAAAACGTTACTGAATCATTTCCTTAGAACCCTGAAACTGACAAACGATAAGTTGAAGTTAGATACTTAATACAATGAAAACCGAAATTTGAAATGTAAATAACCATTGCTTAGAGAAAAGCTTACCATCATATTTCTTGACGGGAACGATGCCACGATGACATCAAGAAATTGTATCCTCTGATAGTTCTATGTTTCCTTCCACTCTTCTCTCAAAACCTAAACCAAAACTACAATCCCTTGAACCAGAGATCTATTCCTTTCATACTACATTTTATCACAGTAAGAAAACCTGCAACTTCAACTCGTTTAGAAGGTCTCAAAGTGGAACCTCTCCCAAAAACATTTGACAAATTTTTTGGCATCCTGTCGGCCACACAGGCCGTAACAATGGCACAATGAACAACTCCTCTAGTTCAAAAACCAAAACAACGATGATGGTAGGGTTACGAATCCAACGGCCCATCTTCATCACCTTCGACGGTTACCATTTTTCCAGCGATTGTAGCATTGGAATAAACGATGACAACATTTAATGCCTGACCTACATTACAGGTCAACAGTGCCACCATGGCAAGCAGGGAAACAAGCACAGACCATTTCGAGGCGTTCTAACCATACACAACGACGAACCCGGTAGTATCAACCTCGATGTGGATTGTTGGAAATCCCACTTGGCAAGATTTAGTACTAAGATTTTATTGCAGGCAAGATTCGTGATCTCTCCCACAGCTCGAGACCGGCGTCCAATTTATGAGCCAGCAACCTGTCAAGATCCAATTCTAAATGCATGTCAATACCTTGACATGATAGTGAATCTTACACTTCCTATGTTAAACATATCAATATTAATGTTGTATTTCACCATAGTATTATTACGTTATGCAAACATTACGTATAATGTGTACACTTTATTACTTTCGTTTCGATATATTGCAAGGTTTGTAACAAATTGTAAACACTTTGTATAGTTCTATTTCGACTTTAATGTTTACATTATATTGTAACCATTGAGTTGTATGTATAATGTCGACTTTAAAACAAGAATCGATATAGTCACACCATTGTATGCATAAGACCTTGGTTATGCTGCAATCTCTTTATATAATCCAAACCTTGTTGCGCTATGATAAAACTATATAGTCTTATTGCATATTCTATTTATTTTATATATTGTTTTTCACATAATTGTTATTTAGTCTCTAGGAAGAATTTCATTATATCATAAGATTGGAATTGTATTGTGATAGTTAGAAGACGTGATTTACAAAATTTAGTTTAGTTATCCAATCATATACATCAAGTAATATTGATATAATTTAGTATTGTGAAAACAATTACTACATGACTTCATATCAAATATTTAATTATGCGATTCGATGGAGTTGTGCCATTTTGGTACTATCATTAAATGACAACAACTAGACAGCTATGACGACGACAGAATTAATTAAGTACAAGGAGGACAAGAGAACCAGCTAAGTACAAAGACGACTATAGTGATGATGTTGCTAATTAGATGCTTATTCATATAGATAACTTGGGTTGATTTTACTCAGATACAAGATGAATCATGGAAAGAAAAAGTGTAAGCATGTGAATCGTACCTGTATGCTTTTATAAATGCAATAGTCTTTAATTATTCTATTTTTATTTTCAAACGATGAATTTGAACTCACACGAACTAGAATTACTGCAATCATGAAACTTCTTACCTGTCGTTTGCACATAGAACAGGTCCAATGTTTTAGCGTACAGCTAAGTAAGCTCCGGGGTCCCTCATAGGACTCCCTTGGACAGCAAAGAAGCAAAATGTCAGTATCATCTCAAAGAAAAAGTATCATATCACATTTCTAACCTGGCATTTCATTATTACATCAATCATACTTATCATTGTAGTGAAAAGGGTCGCATCAAAAGTCAAATCTAATCATGCATTTAACTATATTAATAATAGTTGTTACGAATGTAATTAAGTTGTCACTGTCGCATTAGTTATATCATAAATTTATTTGTGTTTAGTACAAACAGTTGTTTAGTTAATGTTGTTACATTCAGCAATTATTATTTTTCGCAATTATAAATTATCATAAATTAAGTTATTATTGCTATTAATAAAAATTTTAATTTTTTATGAAAATTCGGGATGTTACATGTGGTATCAGAGCACAGATTCAAACTCTATGCCTGATTTAGGTCCAAAACACACCACAGAAAATTTAAAACACACCACAGAAAATTTTTATATACAGCAGAAAATTCTTTTGCAACAAAAAATTATACTAACTTGAAAATTTTATTATCATAAATTATTTCAGTTACAGGTATGGAGAACTCAGCTAAACATTTAAGTGATAGATTTCAGCCAAATAGTCACAGTTCGGGACAACACTTTGTAGAGGAAGTCACGGGGAGTTAAATAACAGTTCAACGGGGCTGCTACGTGCCTTTCAAGAATTAAAGGCAGAAATCAAATCTGTGAAACAAGATAATGAAAAGATTCTACAAGCACAAGAACAACTCAATCAAGTCCTGTTTGAACACATCCAAATAGAGAAACAATGAAGATATTTCCAAAGTTGAGGAAATGCCTCACACTAATCAAAATCATAACATAAAAATCAGCGAAGTAAAAGATAGCTCAACTTCATCAGGAGATGCTATTGAAGTACGCAAAAGGAAGCGTAACTATACCGGTGACAGCAGTGAAGGAGACTCAAAACCAAGAAGGAAAGATCATAAGGAATATGAGCAGATTTATGGAGAATTCAAGAAGATAAGACCTCCAACTTTCAATGGAGAAACTGAGAAAGGCGAGATAGCGGAAGCTTGGCTATTAGGGATGAAGAAATACTTCCATATCTACAACTATTCAAAGTTCTTAAAGGCAAAGATGGCTATATATAACTTAACCAGAAAAGCGGATATCTGGTGGCAGGATGTCAAAAGGGTAAAGGGCATCAAGGATAAAGATGTAAGTTGGAGTGCTTTGAAACGATATTTCAAAAAGAAGTATCTATCTGAACAGTACTATGAAGAAAAATCTAAAGAGTTCTACGATTTGAAGTTGGGAGGTATGAACATGAAGGAATTGAACAGTAAGTTTCTGAACTTATTGAGATATGTACCATACTTCATAGAAGAAAAACCAAAAATTAAAAGCTACTTGAGTTGTTTACCTTTCAGCATTAAAGATAGAATTGAGTATGACAGTCCTAAAACATTAGAGGAGACTATGAGGAAAGCAGTTTTCTGTTATGATACAAATCGGAAGAGAGAGGGTATGTCTAATTGGAAAAATCATAAGCCCACCAATTTTGAACAGAAGAAGAAAAATTTCAGATTTAGTGGGAATTCCGGATTCCAAAGGAAGAATTTTCAGAATCGAAATTCCCAAGGGAATAATTCTAGAAATAATTCACAGCAAAATTCTACAGCACCGAAAAATGCATCTAATACTGCCAAGACCAGTGAGCCAAAGACACATATTAAATGTTTTGAATGTCAAGGCCCTCATTACGCATCAAAATGTCCCTTACGGAAGTAGAAGGCAAACAACATCAACTCTATTCAGACTGAACCTACTGTTGGAGACGTAGCAAGGGAGATGCCGAGAATTAATGCAACACTTGACAATAGGTAAGCAGATCATCGAATCTCCATGGTAGAGATTGAAGGTACGATACATGACCATCCTGTTACTGTTTTAATTGACCCAGGTGCTAGTTTAAGTTATATATCACCAGATGTTGTGGAAAGTCTTAAACTGAAAACTGAAAACTGAAAGGTTTAGTAAATCTTGGTTAGTTAGACTAGCAACTGGAACAAAGAGGAAAGTATCAGATTTTATAGAAAACTGTGTGAACATTGTCCTTGAATCATTTGCAAACACAAATCAAGCTGAATATTCTACCTTTAGGGTCTTATGATATTATCATTGGGATGGACTGGTTAGAAGCCCATCATGTCATCCAAGACTGTTATGGAAAAAGTTTTACATGCTTAAATGATGAAGGAAAAACTGTAGAAATAAAAAGGATTCCAAGGAAGGTAACCCTTAGACAGATTTCAGCCATGCAAGTTAAGAGGGCAGTTAGGAAGGGATGCCAAATGTTAGCAGTAAATCTGGTAAATGATGAGATTATGGATAAAGAGGACAAACTGAAATTAGAGGACATACCTGTCCTAAAAGATTTTAAAGATGTATTTCTTGAGGAGATTCCAGGATTACCACCCAAAAGAGATTTAAATTTTACCATAGAGTTAATTCCAGAAGTAGTACCAAATTCAAAAGCTCCATACAGAATTAATATACTGGAGTTAAACGAATTAAAATCTCAGTTGAAGGAACTTATTGACAAGAAGTATATTAGACCAAGTGTGTCTCCTTGGGGAGCACCTGTCATCTTCGTTAAGAAGAAATATGGAACATTAAGACTGTGCATAGATTATCACCAGCTTAATAAGATGACGATCAAGAATAGATACCCGTTGCCCCGCATAGATGACCTATTTGATCAGCTGCATGGAGCAATAGTATTTTC
The DNA here is from genome assembly GCA_027924585.1 of Larix kaempferi. Classification (NCBI taxonomy): domain Eukaryota; kingdom Viridiplantae; phylum Streptophyta; class Pinopsida; order Pinales; family Pinaceae; genus Larix; species Larix kaempferi. The sequence goes on from BSBM01000888.1 coordinate 1,544,941, forward strand.
GAAGATTTATCTAAGATCGGGATATCATCAAGTAAGGGTTAAGGACGAAGATATTTTCAAGACAGCTTTCCGAACTAGGTATGGACATTACGAGTTCGTAGTCATGACGTTTGGCTTGACTAATGCCCCGGCTGTATTTATGTGTTTGATGAATAATATTTTGTATAAGTACTTAGACAAATTTGTTGTTGTGTTTATGGACGATATTTTAGTGAATTCAAAAAGCAAAGAAGAACATGATGAACATTTACGGATTATCTTACAAGTATTAAGAGATCATCAATTCTATGCCAAATTTAGTAAGTGTGACTTCCACAAAGAAAAAATTTAGTATCTAGGACACATAATTTCAGCAGAAGGAATCTCGGTTGACCCGACAAGATAAGGGCCATTAATGACTGGCCGGTTCCTAAAGATGTGTCGGATGTAAGATCATTTATGGGAATTACTGGGTATTACCGAAAGTTTATAGAGAATTTTTCAAAAAATGCCAACCCCATAACTTCCTTGCACAAGAAAGGGAAGAAATTTGTTTGGGATCAGAAATGTGCTGAGAGTTTTAAGAAATTAAAGGAACTATTGACGACAGCACCTATCTTGAAGATAGCTGACCCCAACAAGGATTTTGTAGATTGTACATACGCATGCAATGATGGACTCGGTGGAGTCCTGACACAGGAAGGGCATGTGATAGCATATGAATCTAGAAAGCTGAAAGTACATGAAAAGAATTACTCTACTTATGATTTAGAGTTATTAGCAGTTATTCATGCCTTAAAAATGTGGCGTCATCACCTTATTGGCAGAAAGTTTACATTATTAACAAATAACATGGGTCTGAAATATTTATTGGATCAGACAAACCTTAACGCTAAACAAGCTAGATGGTTGACGTTCTTAAGTGAGTATGATTTCAAAATTTAGCATATTAAAGGAAAGGAGAACAAAGTTGCAGATGCCTTGAGTCGCAAGGAAAAACTAAATTTCATTTCAGCAATCAGTAATTATTCAATTGATTTGGAAAATCAGATTCTGGAAAAAGGTGAAACAGATGAAGAATATAGAAAAAAGAAGGAAAAGAAAGCCAATAACAGTTCTGAAAATTGTATGGCAGATTACAGAATTAAGGAAAATGGTCTATTACTGTATAAAAACAGATTGTATGTACCAGATATACCAGAAATAAAATTTCTGATATTAAATGAGATGCATAAAAGTCACTATTCTGGTCATCCAGGATATCAAAAGACCATCACTATGCTGAGAAAAGAATGCTATTGGCCCAGAATGAAAGATGAAGTAGCAGAATACATCGCAAAATGCTTGGACTGTCAAAAGGTGAAGGTTGAACACCAACATCCTGCTGGATTGTTGCAACCATAATTACCAATACCAAGATGGAAATGGGTAGTGATCAGCATAGATTTTATTACTGGATTACCGAAAAATAAGAAACAACATGATTCTATCATGGTGGTGGTGGACAAACTCAGCAAGGCAGCACACTTCATACCAGTGAAGACCACGCATAAAGCCCCAGATATTGCATAAATTTTTGTGAAATAGATTTTTAGACTTCATGGAATACCGAAAGTAATAATTTCAGATCATGACTCGAAGTTTACAGGAAACTTATGGAGGTCACTATTTAAGGGATTGAATACAACTTTAAATTTCAGTATAGCATTTCATCCACAGACGGATGGACAGACAGAAAGGGTAAATCAAGTGTTAGAAGATTTATTAAGAATGTATGTTAAGGATCAGCCTGGTAAGTGGGAAGATTATCTGCACTTAGCAGAATTTGCTTATAATAATCATTATCATGCATCGGCCAGACTTAGTCCTTTTGAAATTCTTTATGGTAGGAAATGTAATACACCTGTTTTGTGGAATGATCCAGTAAATAGAGTTGTTTTAGGACTTGAATTATTGCAAGAGTTAGAACTAATTGTGAAACAGGTGCAAGGACATTTAAAAGCTTCCCAAGATAGGAAGAAGAGTCAAGCAGATTCGAAAATAACTCATAAAGAGTTCCAGGTGGGTGAACATGTGTTTCTCAAGGTAAGACCGAAAAAGAGTTCACTGAAATTGGGAAGCTGTGCCAAGTTGGCATCCAGGTATTGCGGTCCTTTTGAAATATTATCTAAGGTTGGAGCAGTGGCATACCAACTGGCTTTGCCACCTAACCTGAAAATACATAATGTTTTTCATATATCGTTTTTAAAGAAATATGTGCACGATACTACTCATGTTGTAAACTGGAATGATGTACAGGTGGGACAAGACGGAGATTTTCCGGTGGAACCGGATTGTATCCTCGGAAGGAGGGAAACTATTCTCCGGAATCGCAGCATTGGGCAAGTGAAGGTGAAATGGAAGCACCTTAGCCCAGAAGAGGAAACCTGGGAGTTGGAGAGTAGTATGCGGGTATCATACCCAACTCTATTTTAGGTACACTCAAGGAGTGACTAGCCAACATCGAGGACGATGTTGAGACTTAAGGGGGGGTGTATGTCACCTACTCAAATTTCTAAACATTATTATTTATTTGCAAAAATAATTTATGTTAAATTTAAAATTACAAGTTTTGTAATTATGATCAGTTTTGATCATGGATGAATGTAATTACTAAATATTATTATTTAAATTAATTAATTAATTAATTAGGAGACAAACACCCAAGAGGACTGTTGAATGAGTGTTCACTGACCCACTAGGAGGAATGGAAGCTGTTGGAAGGTATGGGACACATGGTAGCAGTTGCATCACACCACTAACTGTTAGTTATGGGACAACTTCCCCTAAAATAGGGAATTATCCCCCAGGTGGAGGCAGTGAGCAGGCAGCTCATTTAATGACCCAGTAACATCTAAAAATACCTAGGCAACCTATAAAGGCAAATTCGAATTGGGCAGGAAGCTCTTAATCAATATTTCTGCAGAATATTTTCCTCTTGAGAATCAGGTGATTTCAAGGGAGATTCGAATAGGGAGGTTAGTGGTGACTGTAATTTTGAGTCTGCATTATTGCTGAGAGGAACCAGAAGTGTTGGTTCAAGTCTATTGGATTGTTATCTATTGAAGATTCAGAAGTGAATTGCTACAACGAGAAGAAGTCCTCATTCCATAGTTTCTTCCTCCTGGTGATTTAGTGAACAGGCTCGGGGGTCCTAAGACAGTACTTGACTGTTTTCAGAAATTTGGTTGGGTGGAATAGTCTTCTTGGGTTGTTTGTTGCCCTACAGATTTTCTCAAGTTCTACAAAATTTCTAACGTATTCTTAGTAAATAATTTTGTTCTGTTTAACTAGTATTTTCTGTTTTTTTCCTACTTTCGAAAAGAATCTAATTCTAGAAAGGTTTAAGTCTGAATGTTTAAGTTTAATGTTAAAGATTAATTGATAAACCAATATCCCCATTTTTCCACATGTTGTTTTGAAGCATCGTACTCTAGTAGAGATATGCAAATTAAAATAGTTTAGAGGATAGGCAATTGCCAATGAATCAAATAGATATAAAAGTCTTTGAGTTTATTTTCATCATGTTGCTCTGTACTAAATAGTAATAGAAATGATTGATAAAATCTAGAAGATCATATGTACTGTAGTGTTTCCTAGAATATAAACCCTATTCTTTCTCTGTATATATATATATATGTTATTTAGTTCTTGCATTATAGTTAGATATAGCAGAAAGTAGGTATGAATATATATGTACGTGTTTATCAGAGTTTCACGAAAAAAAAACAATGTATAATTTCTGTGTAGAAGCATCAAATTATTCTTATCATTCCATGCATAAAAGAAATAGATAGATTTCATCTCTCTATACATTATATCATGTTTTTCAATTCAATACTATAGCTGCAAATTAAGTGGATGTATTTATCTTAACAAAACCATACATAACAGTCATAATACAGTTCTCTTTTACTTAAAAACACGTTGATTTTCTTTTAGGGTTTCTAAGACTAATTCTTGTCTATAGTGCAAGACATTTTCATACTATGTCGACACCTCATATCTCATACATCCACATCATAAAATTATAAATATTATAAATTGTTTTATTTCCATATTAAAACTCGTTTGCTATCACACCCTAAATAAGTCTTTGTATTCCATTTGATCGTACTACAAATAGAAATTGTATTCTTTATACAGGTTTCGATTCAAGACAAAATCCTATACATTTTGTATATCAAAGGATTGATCTCTATTTATTTAAACATCAACGAGTTTATGACCTGTTTCCATTTTGACGAAACAGAGATATTTCAGTTCACGATTTTTACTTTACACAATTAGTACCTACAACAATGACCACAAACCCTAGCTCATAACTTCACGATTTCAATCTACAGGTTTAATCGTTCACTACAAATCTGTCTGACACATAGTGTGGGAGAATTTTTCAGTTCAATATTTTGATTTTTCAAAATGAAGGACATGTCAACACTTATTTTCTACAGAACCCTTATCATCAACGAAATCTTCAAACCCTAATCTAGCTCAAAAAACATTTTAGTAACCTTCAGCATAAAGCCGATTTACACAAACATTTACACAAGTTTTTTAGCATGCAAATTTATTTTCCGAAGAGAGAAGTATCAATTACACAGTGAATGAGCCCATAGCTCTTTTCAAAACTTAACCATTGAAGTCGTGGATTTTCAGAATGAAGATTTACAACATTGTTTGTAAACAAATTAAAAACAAGGTTTATCCCAAGTTACAACAGTTTCAAAGAAACCCAAATTCCTAGAACATCGACAAGTCACAGCTCTAGTCGGCCTCACAAAATTACAAAATATACAAACCAAGAACCATTTAAACAAAACGTGAATCGCGTCACTGAATAACAAGCATGTTTGCGAAAGTTATTCAACTATCAACATCGATAGAGGAAACGACAAATCTTAACAGATCCTATTACTCATTCATTGAACTACTTCAACCACCGTCCAAGAGCACTATGAGGGTTATGGAAGACCCGAGCCTTACCGGTGTTGAGGCACACTAATACCTTTGCCAAAACGTTACTGAATCGTTTCCTTAGAACCCTACAACTGACAAACGATAAGTTGAAGTTAGATACCTGATACAATGAAAACTGAAATTTGAAATGTAAATAACCATTGCTTAGAGAAAAGCTTACCATCATATTTCTTAACGGGAACGACGCCACGACGACACCAGGAAATTGTATCCTCTGATAGTTCTGTGTTTCCTTCCACTCTTCTCTCAAAACCTAAACCAAAACTACAATCCCTCGAACCAGAGATCTATTCCTTTCAAACTACATTTTATAACAGTAAGAAAACCTGCAACTTCAACTCATTTAGAAGGTCTCGAGGTCGAACCTCTCCCCAAAACATTTGACAAATTTTTCGGCAGCCTGTCAGCCACACAAGCCGTAACAATGGCACAATGAACAACTCCTCCAGTTCAAAAACCAAAACAGCGACGATGGTAGGGTTACGAATCCAACGGCCCATCTTCATCACCATCGACAGTTACCATTTTGCCAGCGATTCTAGCATTGGAATAAACGACGTCAACATTTAATGCCTGACCTACATTACAGGTCGACAGTGCCACCATGGCAAGCAGGGAAACAAGCACAGACCATTTCGAGGCGTTCTAACCATACACAATGACGAACCCAGTAGTATCAACCTCGACGTGGATTATTGGAAATCCCACTTGGCAAGCGTTAGTACTAAGCTTTTATTGCAGGCAGGATTCGTGATCTCTCCCATAGCTCGAGACCGGCGTCCAATTTATAAGCCAGCAACCTCTCAAGCTCCAATTTTAAATGCACATCAGTACCTTGACATGAGCGAATCTTACACTTCCTATGTTAAACATATCAATATTAATGTTGTATTTCACCATAGTATTATTACGTTATGCAAACATTACGTATAATGTGTACACTTTATTATTTTCGTTTTGATATATTTCAAGGTTTGTAACAAATTTTAAACACTTTGTATAGTTCTATTTCGACTTTAATGTTTACATTATATTGTAACCATTGAGCTGTATGTATAATGTCGACTTTAAAACAAGAATCGGTATAGTCACACCATTGTATGCATAAGACCTTGGTTATGCTGCAATCTCTTTATATAATCCAAACCTTGTGGCGCTATGATAAAACTATATAGTCTTATTGCATCTTCTATTTATTTTATATAATGTTTTTCACATAATTGTTATTTATTCTCTAGGAAGAATTTCATTATATCATAAGATTGGAATTGTATTGTGATACTTAGAAGACGTGATTTACAAAACTTAGTTTAGTTATCCAATCATATACATCAAGTAATATTGATATAATTTAGTATTGTGAAAACAATTATTGCATGACTTCATATCAAATATTTAATTATGTGATTCGATGGAGTTGTGCCATTTTGGTACTATCATTAAATGACAACAACTAGACAGCTATGACGGCGACAGAATTAGTTAAGTACAAGGACGACGACAGAACCAACTAAGTACAAAGACGACTACAGTGACGATGCTGCTAATTAGATGCTTATTCATACAGCTAACTTGGGTTGATTTTACTTAGATACAAGATGAATCATGGAAAGCAAAAGTGTAAGCATGTGAATCGTACTTGTATGCTTTTATAAATGCAATAGTCTTTAATTATTCTATTTTTATTTTCAAACGATGAATTTGAACTCACACGTACTGGAATTATTGCAATCATGAAACTTCTTACCTGTCGTCTGCACATAGAACAGGTCCAATGTTTTAGTGTACAGTTAAGTAAGCTTCGGGGTCCCTCATAGGACTCCCTTGGACAGCAAAGAAGCAAAATGTCAGTATCATCTCAAAGAAAAAGTATCATATCACATTTCTAACCTGGCATTTCATTATTACATCAATCATACAAATCATTGTAGTGAAAAGGGTCGCATCAAAAGTCTGATCTAATCATGCATTTAACTATCTTAATGATAGTTGTTACGAATGTAATTAAGTTGTCACTGTCGCATTAGTTATATCTGAAATTTATTTGTGTTTAGTACAAACAGCTGTTTAGTTAATGTTGTTACATTCAACAATTATTATTTTCTACAATTATAAATTATCGTAAATTAAGCTATTATTTTTATTAACAAAAATTTTAAATTTTTATGAAAATTCGGGATGTTACAAATTACCAACTTGGATGGGAATCTTTCACCCTCGAAATTGGCTAAGGAAAGAAATTAGTCATCCACTAGCTCTCCCTCTACACAAATGCAATTGCAAATTCTACAAATGATCAAGAGTTGGTTTCATTCTTTGTTATTGAAATTTATAAAGTTCTAATTTCCTCCATGGGTCGAATTCCTTCCAAGAGACTCATGCCAACTCAAGTTGGGAAGAGATTCCAAAGAACGCCACTTGTACAACAATTCTTAGTCTCCCACTTCCACCAAATCATATGTGGAAGCATCTTAGCTGCCCTAACACCCTTGAGCTCCCTCTTGGAGTCTAGTTTTAGCCCTGACATGTCATATATGTCATATTTCAGCCTTCAAGTCTGATTTGTGTCATAGGTGTCATAACATCTTCATCATTGTTGTCATAGAGCTAGGGAATCTAGCCCAAGTGTCTGACTAGCTCCAAATTGCCTCTTCCTCTTCCATGGGAATTGCCTCTTCCTCTATATTTTGATCGCATTGACTCATGCCAAGTATTATTGACCTTATAACTCATCCCAAGAACATTAGGATTCCCATGGATTCGAAATTGCAAGAAGAGGATGCCATGTGTCACATAAATTCTAGCTTGTGTAGGTCCCACTTCCTCCATGTGTCTTCATGATCAAATGCCACTTTGATTTTCACTTGTATAGATTTATTTATCTCCTTTATTAAATATTTATTCCATCCTAATGTTCCAACATCATTTATTATCCTCATTATTCCAAATCCCAAAGCTTCCACCCCAAACCTAGGAAACTAGTAATTTTCCTCCTTGGCAATTATTTGACCTTTAGCATCAATTTGACAAACTCTAATGAATAGGGCCAATTTGCTTAGGCCATTGTGACCGAATTCCAAATTTGGGATATGATAGTTATGGCATATCAAAAAGTGATAAACATATTTATGGGTAGCTTCTCCCAAACTAATCACTATGTTGATTTTGATAAAATCTTCACAAACCAGTTCTTCCAGTTATGTTATTCGCCCAAACTACCTGAAGGAAAATCAACTGGAAATGCTAATTTCAGGTTGGCTCTGGTTCTCCTTATATTTTTTTAAATTTACAGCATTTATAGAGCTTTGCTTCACAAATGAAACAAGATTAAAGAAATACTGCAAATATTTTCTCCAGATATTTGGCAATATCCAAATCTACATAAACCAAGAGAAACATTTTCCTATAAAATCTATAAGAAGAATTCCAGACGAGAGATCCCTAAAAGCTACGAATAATTATCTATCAAGAAAATTTAGAACAAATATTATATTCTACAAAGTTCATTGTCTAAGAACAGAGCAATTTCATCCATATTCAACATACACTTCGATAAACCCTACATTTAGGGTAGCAATCTTCAATAATTGAAAAAAGAAAGGTTCAAGGTTGAGTTAGGTGTTGAGATCAATTAATATCTCGGGATGTTTTCTGAAACACACAAATCCAACCATAAATATATCCAAGTATTTCTCCATTTGGAAGTAGTTGGTCAAACATTGTTTCAAAACTATTTCTAACTTAACAATATTAGCAACTAAAAACAGAGTAATTCTATCTACTTTGACGAAGCCATCGACTAGTACTGGACCTATTAAGTGATCTTCCAACAGTCTGTCCAAATTTCTGCCCAATTTTTCCTCTGGTTTTATCATGGCCTTTGCAATTTTGTGGAGTGGCTGTGTTAATAGAGTGATCGTATCTTCCATTGTGTACAGAACTATAGTTCTTCAAGAAGCTATAACTCTTCTAGAGTTCTTTGCTCCCCTTTCCATCTTGTAACTTCCTTAACTAAACCAATAATGTTGTACTTCGTGTGTTATTTCTGCTACTTCATCTGGTATTGCACAACGTATTAACATTGTAACGAAAAACATGGTATTGCATGGTGTATTAATATTGTAGCGAAAACACTTATCATGCAAATTGGTATAAGCTGGCATCTGTCATTAACATGTCCTTTGTATTAGTTGATGGGTGGCTTGAAAATATAGTTTCGCAAATCATGTGTGAAAAGAAGTGTGGTGGCCATAGTATCATGTGTGAATAGATTGCTCCAAATTAATGATTTTATTGTATTTAAAAATTTATTTATGTACTAATTTTTATTTTATTTTAAAATTATCATATAATAATATGGCTTTGTACAAAAAATCAAATGATTCATTATGTCTTCACAATTTGACCTGGTCAACAGAGCAACTACATTTACACTTTAATAAACCAACCATTTTCTCAATATTAAAACTACATGCGAAATAAATGTCTAGTTCCAATCTTAAAAATTGGATTTTACTACTACTCGAGGAGGAAACCACCCTGGGTCCAATAATAAAATAAGGAATTCTAGAAATTCCGTAGTCATTTTATTTTTTTACCTCTTATTAATCCTGCAAGCCATTTTACCATTGATCATCTTGCGTAATTCTACATCAGTCATCTTACTTTAGGCATAACCATATATGGTAAATGATGTTGTCACAACAGAAATACAATAAGGGGGTTTTGACTTTAAAACAATTTAGTGCTATTTGTCCAATTAAGCCCTCCAAACATGGATAAATGAAGAGAATACAATTGTCCCCTCTCAAATCTCAAAATTTAGCGAAGGAGATCACTTTCATCACAGAAAATCCCAAATTTTTTGTTGAGTTGGATTCCATTAAACGTGAAAACCCTTAAAAGATCATCCAGCGACCATAATGTCTACCACCAATATTATCCCTGTTCGAAATCCTTCATTCCTGAGGCCATTTGTTTAATGGCAAGCCACCTACTATTAAAAATATGAGAACTCCTCAAAGATTCATACCCACATTCCTATAATATCAAGTGATTAAACAATTAGGCAGATTTGAAATCATAAGTCCATCAAATCGTGACGATTGAAAATCCATATCATGAAGGTTGCCACCAGGAGATATTTTGAGCTACTCAAATGATGAGCTACCGTGATTGTTTGAAGAAAAGAATGCATAAATTAAAGGATTGCAATACTACGAATTGCAGAGTGCCTGAATTTTCCATCATCATCTGCTAATTGCTCGTTTCAAGGAATCTGCCATCATAGTCGTAGTTTGGCCATTGTGTTGCTTTATATTTTGATATTTAATGTAATTGAATATATGAACTTCCAAATTTCCATTGCAAGGTGTATACTTGTGTGAGGACATTTTTTTATATAAATTTTTATTTTATTTTAATTGAAATTGAAAAATAAATTATTAATATTATAAATACTAACAAATGTTATATTCTTAAACTTAAACATTATATTTATCAAGAAATTTTTTTTAACATTATACATCTCAAAAATATTTAATTAAATAATATAAGTTTTTTTAAGGACAACTCAAATATTTCCCATGCAATCAAACTCAAGATTGTAAAATATGTTGTCCAAAGATTTGTTATACACACAATTGGTGAGTCTGATGTTATTGGAAACTTATACTCCATTGACTTGTAATGTTCCAAGAAGTTTTCTAATAAATCGCACTTCTTTGATGGTCCTTGATCTCTCTAATACCTAAATAGAATGAGTGTCAACATCTTTCTCCACCTTGGAGTTTCTCAAATTGAGGTTTACGAAATTGCAAGAAACAAGTAATCTTTCCAACTTTTATTTAAAAGATATTTTAGTGTAAATATTAACATCATTACCAAAGAGATATCTCAGCTCATTGTATTGAAACAATGCATTTGTTTATATGTATGAAATATCTTAAAAGAGCCTAAAAATGTAGTGGCCCTGTGAGTTTTAGAAATTTCATGGAGTTATATTTATTCATATTTTTTTAATTTGACAGAATGAAATAATTGGAGCCAAAATGGAATTATGGGAGAAAATGAAATATTTATAATTTTGTGAGTTATGTGAAGTGCAATCTTTCTTAAATGATATACAATATGAAAATGTTACATATTCTTGTGTTAAATGATTTTATAGGAATAAATTTGCAAAATAGGATACCTGAATTGTAACAATTAGAGAGATTAGAATTAGAATTTTATGATAATATGAAAGAGTAGTCTAAATGTTATACAATTTGATCTTTTTGCATTATCAATAATTTATATTTGTAGTTCCAACAATTCTTTTCAATTTTTTAATGGAATTTCAAACAAAAATAATTATAAAAATATGACACATAAAATTTGTGGAAGGTAATCCCACAAGTGTTAGAATATCTTGTAAATTATTATGCTATCTTATAATGTGCTATTGTGCATATTTGTATTCATAGAAATATTTATATAAAGTTTGTATTCTAAATTTCAATGATGTACTTTCATGAGTTGCTCTATAAAATCCAAAAGGATTTTTCCGATATTATGTAATGTTTAGGAATTACCCCTTTTTGAATTTTAAGTGTTTCTACTTGTTTTGGTTTTTGAACTTGGGATGGTTCAAGGAAGTCTAAAGAAATCACCTTTTAAACTTTAAAAACAATTCAAATATTATAAATTTGGATTGTTGGGCATGATCAATACTCTCTAACACTCAAGAAGGGTTTTGTGAGATCCTTGCATTAATTAATTTAAAAATGGGATCATTCTTTAAGCTTCCAAGCTTGTTTAAGGGTTCAAGATGAATTTGTTTTTAAAGAGCCCATAAGCATTGGCAATGTTTTTAAAAGAGTCTTGAACTAAAACCATCAACAAGAAAATGTGAAAGCTTGTCAAGGCCATGAAGGTATGGCATCTCATCCATCAAGTTCAAATCCCTCTCGCATAGAAACCAAAACCCTATATCTAGGGTTAGTGGAAGCCTTCAAAACCAATTTATTGAAAGTGCCCAGCATCATTAACACTTTGAAATTGGAAAGTTGAATGCAAAAAACTAGAATCTAAAGAGATCCTTTTCATCAAATAAAAGCAAATCAAATATGCACAAAACCCTACCATTAGCATTGCATTGCAAACCACAAACATGGCATATATTATGTTGTTGTGCAACATTATATTGCCACTCTCAAACAAGAAATCATCTTGGGTAGTAAGGAAACATAAGACATAAACTTCAAGTAAATGAGACAAAACTATAATGGTATTTTAGTTGAGGTAATATGAACTTATACAACAATAGACTGTAAATACAGGTCATAATAAATGAGCGAGCACCAACTGTTGTTAGTGTTTATATTATATATTGATGTTAATATAATATATCAATACGCTTTGTATGTTGAAATAGAAATTGTCATGGCAATTTGATAAATCAATATCATAGCCATAGTTTGGCAAAACCACTCTTTTCATTCAGAAATATCTCAAAATAAATCGACAATCTCGAAACATGTGCTTAATAACTTCAAATTGGGAACAAGTAGGACATTTATTTTTAGTGAAACGACTATTTATAAGGCATTATAGGGGAGTTCCTGATACAAGATCAACCACAACTTTGAGTTTATACGAAATCTTTGTAGAATCCCACCTTGCTTACATGGTGATCCATTTAAAATTTGTATCGGATGAATTCCACAGTGCATTTATGGTGTCCAGATAAATCTAACTTAGAAGATAAATATTTTTTCCATCATATTCAGGTCCATCTTCAATCAATGGAGCAGAATATAAAGTTTCACAGGCCCATCTTCAATCTCTCTGTACTAGGCCATAAAGGCTAGTTTGCATCCCTAAAACTAACTTTGATTCAAGCCAAAAAAAATTGGACAAGAGTTTTTGAGCCTAGCGATGATCTGTTTTCAGTGTCCCCTCTCACAATAAACTTATTTTCTTAATCTCTTCACTTATGTTGGATTTCATGCCATATTTGCTTTTTTCTGGTTCATTTTCTAATATTTTTCTCCAAAATCCTATTGTAGTTTTTCGAATCACAAATATAAAGCAAGATTGCATAATCTGAGTGCCACCAGATTTTTCAGGACGTTGAATCCATTTATGCAATCAAAAATAAATTATGAACAATAAAAAGTTATTATCCAACCATTTTCAAATGCCATAAAAAATCCACAAAAAAGTCAAAATCATATAATTGTTAAGCAACTATGGATTTCAACAATACTGCAACACTAATTTGAACAAATGACAAATCCCAAAATGTTTCCAAAATCAAATGTGAAAATACTGGTCATAAAAAACACAATATTTCAAAGCTATTGTTTTCTTAATATGACAAAGCTATTCAAATTATCTGTACATAACAATACAAATTAGATTATAGATTAGATTACAGTGTTTTGTAAATATAAAGATTGAAATTTACAAGGGCTTAACCATTAATTAAGAGCATGACATGGATTTCCTTTTAACAAGTCATATAAATGCAAAAGGATCCACAAAAATATCTCATATATCAATTATAAATGTGGAAGGTACATCAACTTGATGTCGAGTTAAATTTTTAACTCACTTAGACATTAACCTTCCAATTCCCAATGTTTACAATGTTTTTGAACTTGCATTATCTCTATTGTCTGAAAACTCAGAGACAATAGAGAACCCATTCCTTTTCATCTTCTTGTGAAGCAAAATGATATCGATGACTCACCCAGTTTTTTTTCTCAGGTTTTTTGTTCTTCCCAAAGTTCATGTAAATAACTAAATTTTTCTTGTAGCCTTTCTAAGGTCGTTCATCAAAACAGGTCTGATTTTTCCAGTTTTATGCCATTATCATGTTTCTCCTCCCTTCTCATGATCAAAGTCATGTATGTACTTTCCTTAGTGTCCTAGCTCATATTGTGTATTCCTTTGTAGATCTATGGAATATATGTTTTATATGTAGGTCCCCTATTTATCATGGAATTCAATTCGTTTCACAAGATGTGTGTGCAGATTCCAGACGATGATATCGATACATCACCCATTTGTTTTCTCAGATTTCCTGTCCTTCCCCAAATATGTGTACAAATTCCATCTTCACATTCAAGTGTATTAATGAAATGAAAGGATCAAGTAAAGGATGCGAAGTGGAATTCTCAACACCAATCTTGCCTTGAAGGTGTTGTATAACCTGTTGACCTGTAGGGTCAAATGCGCCACCATAAAAATGCCAATTGTCAACTGATCTAGCTGACCTATAATTATAATATTTTGAGGACCCCAGTGCTCCTAATTTGAGACAAGCTGCATCCCTTAATTCAAATATTCAAGCAACATAAGTCTGCTCGGTTTCTTCATAATTGGCCCTCTACACATGGCATCCATGCAATCTTTGGAAGTTCTTAAGAATGCCATTTATGCATGCTTCCAATCCAATTCTTGCTTTTCCTTCAATTCCTACACCTTGGTAATAAAGCCTCCAATCATTACCATTCATGTGCACAAAACAAGGAGATCCAACTCCTCTGCTACCCCATGCATCCAGGGTCGGAACAGGTCCAAACACTGGTTCCAATTTTGACACCACTTCCAAATTTTCAAGCCATCATAGGACTGTGACAATAGATTACAAGGTTAAGAGCAATTGAATTGCTTCAAAATTGTTGGGTTGGGCCCAAGTAGGTTGGAAAAATATATAAGTATGGAAAAGCACGCGTAACGCACTGCAGTAAGAAGAAAAGGCAATTTTGATAATTGCGCATTGCACGCTACGGCAGGAAGAGAAAGCAGTTTTGGTGAAAGCGCATTGCACGCGGCGGCAGGCGATGAACAATTTGAGGTTTTGCGCGTGTCATGCGATGGCAATGACTAAGGCACAGTCGCGTAGTAGGACGATGCACATGGTAGCGCATAAGTTATTTTTGGGCAGAACATGGGTAAAGGTCAGACGAGGATATGACCTAGTTTGGATAAGGAACAGGTGGATGACATATGAGAGCGACCTGTTCGAACGTGTGGCAGCAAGCAGTTGAGAAGCTAGGCCACGTCGCTGATGGCGACAGGCAGGCGAAGGAGTGGAAAGGGACAGGCCATGATGCAGTAGTAACCATTTGCAGGACTGCGGCTGTTAGAAGAGAGTGTGAGCCACGAGTGGCCTAGTTGGAGCATGTGGAGTAAGTTGTCGACGACGACAGTTAGGCTGGCAGCTGGCCACGCCAGTTTTGTAGACCTAAGGGTTTTTGCTTACGAATTGTAAAGATATGTCTATGGGAATAATCTATAAATAGGCATGATTTTGTATGGGAAAGGGTTGGGTGTTGGTGGTTACACTCTTCATTTTGTTAAGTATCGATTATTATAGAATCTTAAGCTTAGAAAAGCCATTGTAAAGGCTCTGCAGCTGAGTGCGCAGAGACCTATCTGAGAGAGAGAAGAGGGTCTGCAGCTGAGTGCACAGACTAAGAATGGTTGTACCCTTCCCATTAAGAGAAATATTAACAACCATTCTTGTGGACATAGCCTCCATCCGAGGGGTGAACCACGTTAAATTCTATGTTGTGTGACCAATGTGTGTTTATGATTGTTTAATTGCTTGGTATGAATGTTTAGTGCTCGAAACATCTGTTATGTGATTGCTTTTATATGTATTCGCCACAGTGAATGGGAATAATATGTTAAGTAATGCATGTGCAGAGGAATGTTAAGTATTCAACATGTATAAATCTGTCGATTGGAATGTATGAAGCTATATATTGGTCAAGTAGTGAACACAAAGTTTAAGCGCAGCGTTGGAGCGTGTAGTAACGTATGTTATTAAATCATCCACAATTTACTGATAAGAACTTGAATGAAATAAAGGGATAAAGAATGCTAAGTAGAGTGGTTAGAATTGGACACCATGGAAAGGATGCGCAGTCTCATTGATGCGCCGAGTCATTGAAGGTTGCTGAGAGGTAAGCTCTTGATAGCTTACTGTCGTAACGCAAAGGTATCCTGTATCGCACAGTCATTAGAGGCGCAAGTGTGCAAGCGAAGTTGCGCGCCGAAGTATTCGATACGGAACAGAAGGTTCGTGCAGTTACCTATCCGCTCAACCCGCAAGGCATTGTGCTGCTTGTTAGCTTTCCCCCCATCGCATCACCTGGTTGTGGAAACTTGATTCCGCAACCACCCCCTCAGCTTCGCCTCGGGTGAGACCTCAGGCTACGTGCAGCCTATTGTCGAAAGGGCCGATGAATTGGGGTTTTGTTGGTTCCTTGAACCGCGAAGTATCTAGATCTACACTGGAAACCTCAAGAAGGTGATCTACAGCCAACAGAAATAGTGCCATGATGAGCAGTCCATGATTTAACTGAGTTTAAATTTTAAATAAAATTACTATTTCTGGATTTTACTCAGTTCTCATTTGTATTTTTTTTATGCATGATTAAAAGATAAGGTGGCTATGATACGAAATATTCCCTTCATGAAAGTAATTCATCAAACCACAAAGTTGGAAGACATTTAGCAAAGTGATTAGATATTGAAAGCATCTCGAGATTGCTGGATTTGATCACCACTCACTTCCACGTCAAATGGAGCGTTTGAGGGAAATTGTTGTCACCAAAGAACATATTTAGAAGCCAGAGATTCTGAGAAATAAAGCGTTGGAAATAAAGAAGAAAGGTTGGAGGTCACACCAAACTTGAATGGAGCTATTTGGAAATCGAGGGTTCCTTAGAGAATCACGATCACAATATTTTTTAGTACACCAAGCTGTGTGGTATTCCTCGTGAGTTGAGAGCTTTCAGGGGGACAGGAGCAGGGTATTTTTTAAGGATTATGATATTATACTTAAGTGCAGTATCCTAGGCGATTATTCTGGATGGAAAAAAACATGTATATAGATCAGTAGGCGAATATTAAGATGAAACATGCAATTTACTACTAAAACGTGTAAATTTTGGTGAATATTATGATAAAAAAACATATTTTACTTAAATATAGGCGATATTGGGGACTAAAAATGACCAAATGCGTTGGCACTAGAAATGCAAAACGACAAAGTCTTTGACGCTGCGTTCCTAGAGGAAAGTATGCGGAACTCTGGTAGACTAGATGAACGCATTGCATAAGGATGGCAGAAGAATGATAGAACAGAGGGAAATGAAACAGAAGCCAAAGACGGAAAATGAAGCCACCGACAAACATTGATCTTGAGTGCTCAAAACTTGCTTCCTATGAAGACCAAAGATGGGCGAAGCAGAACAGATTTCTACTGTGGCAAAATATGGACAGAAATGGGTTCATACAAGGACTCTTATCGATACCCTGAATCCAAGATGGAATGAGCAATATACCTGGGAAGTTTATGGTCCCTGCACAGTAATCACTGTGGGTGTTTTTGACAATTTCCATCTTCATTGAGGCGAAAAGGAAAAGTCTTCAGCATCGACCAAAGATTCTTGGATCAGTAAGGTTCGAATCCGCCTTTCGACTCTTGAGTCAGATCGTGTTTATACACATGCCTATCCTCTGCTGGTACTTCTGCCTGTTCATTTAACTTGTTCGTCTCTGATGAACATGATGCACATCTACACACAGCCTCTGTTGCCCAAGATGCATTACCTTTGTCCCCTTTTTGTATCGCAGCTTGCAGCCCTCAGATACCAAGCAATGCACATAGTGGCAATGTGGCTTAGACGAGTCGAGCCTCCACTCAAGCGAGAAATGGTGGAGTATATGTTGGATGTGGATTCACATATGTGGAGCATGCGCTACAGTAAGGCAAATTTCTTCCGCATTATGAACTTTTTGTCTGCTCTCATAGCAGTAGGGCGATGGTTCACCGATATATGCTACTGGAAAAATCCTGTAACCACTGTAGGAAGCTTCATAAACACGACACCACATAACACAAGCTTCGAAGGGCTGCTGGAGACGACGTGTAGCAAAGTTGTCGGGATCTGAACCAGACAATTGACAAGGAGACGTGGCACTAATTCATTGGCAGCATAGACGAAGAATAGTGAACAATAGCATGGATCGTCTTTAGTTGAATGAACACCTACAGCGTAATTAATCCATACATCAAGTCTTATCAACCAATACAAAAAAAGGAAAAATCTATTTGACAATTTTAATCGTGGATTATTTCCTATCAACCTATAGTATGAACAAATTGAGTAATAACAAGAGTTAATCAAGTAAGTAATGCTAACATAAGTCCTAACTCAAAAACCTTTAAACACCTAAAATATTCACATTTAAAATTATTTTCTACTTTTTAATATTTAATAAATTCAAAAGAGAATAAATATAAACTGAACTTTATAAAGGACGGCTACAGGGAAACCTCGTTATCCTCGTTACGCTTCTTTGTCAATAATTATTAATAATTTGTAAATGCTTTCCACAAGTCATTTGAGCATCTACGTCTCCATTACTTATCCAACCACGTGGAAACATATTATGAGGAGGAGAAACCTCGACTTGGCTCCAGGGTTACTCTTCAAATGCTCCGAAACTTTTCCCGATAGCCTGCACACCATTATAAATCTCAACCTGTAACGCTGAGAATCTCAAGGCATACCAATAGGCTCTGTTCTTCTGCATTAAGTAGTTACTCAATCTCTCCATTCTCTCATTGTTTCCAAGTCCATACAATTTGGGTCTGTTCTCGTACTAGTACTAGCAATGGCCGCTGTGAATGCGTCATTAATGGCCGCCATGAATGGATCATCCCTCCTACAATGGAGGTCATCAGAGAGGTCAACATCAATGGGTACAATCAGGATCAATACCGCTGTGCCACTGCCGGCCTCCAGAGGCCTGCGAGTGAAGTGCATGGGAAAGGTAATTATCTGTAATTACGTGCATGATTACTCATATTTTCAGTACTGTCATTGTACCCAATATTGTTGTCGTAATTCTGGTATATCCGCTGATTTTATCATGTTCTGAACTGCATGTCCATATATGTTAATGCATTGTTCTTCAACTTAATCTTGTAGGGAGATCCACAGCCGAAGGACTCTTCCACGCCCTCCACTCACACGATTTCTTCTACTCCTCCTCCTCCTGCCCCTAAAAAGGTAAGCGAATTGGTGCTTATCTTTACATGCGGTAAGCGAAGAAGTATTCATATGTTCATGCACTGAAAAATAATTGCTGCATTAACTCAGGTTAGCACCAAGTTTGGCGACGTTTTTGCTTTCGGTGGGCCAGCGCCAGAGACCATAAATGGAAGACTGGCCATGCTTGGATTCGTCTCAGCTCTGGCAGTGGAGATTGCTAGTGGGAGGGATATCTTCTCTCAGCTGGCCAGCGGAGGAATTCCACTGTTTCTTGGAAGTGCGGTTCTGCTGTCAGTTGCTTCGGTGATACCCATGTTGAAGGGAGTCTCCAAAGAGAGCAAATCAAAGGCAATATGGTCTTCTGGAGCAGAGATGTTGAATGGCCGTTTCGCCATGCTTGGCCTCGTTGCGTTGGCCTTAACTGAATACTTGAAGGGAGGTCCTCTCATCTCATGATGACCAACAATTCATACCTCCCTCACAGTATGATGTAATGATAACCAAATTGTATTTACTCTGCTTTCAAGAGCCAAACACTCTAACAAAATTTTTTGAACATTAACATCATATTTGAGACGTATATTCATAATCTCTGTCACTTTGATTCAGATGTGTGCATAGTAAACATTTAATATATAAGACTGTCTACATTTTTGACAGGCTGATCTTGATGCTATTAATTTAGCCTAAATTGCATTAATTCGTTTCCGAATGGACCATTAAATGAGCCCACTAGATCACCTGCTATGGCATATACGATTATCGCTATTTAAAATTTATTATTTAGATAAAAGGAAGATTTACAGGTTAATTTGGTACTAAACAAAGTTCATGTTCAGTTTTGAAATTTTTAGATATGGTTAGACTTTTACCTCAGATGGTTAGACTTTTACCATGGTAAATTTTACTAGTGTTGGAATTTTTGTTCCATAAATTTTGACACTCTAAACTAATTCAAATACTTTTCCCTAAATTTTGTCTCACTCTAAAATAATTCAAATATTTAAAAAATTAATTAAATTTCAAAATAATTAAATTTCAAATCAATAAAACATGTTAGAGTTGAAAAAAATATATTATATTAAATTTCAAATTATATATATATTGAATTTCAAACTAGCAATTGTTCCATAGAGTGCAAAAGAATGTTCAAAGGAAACAAAAAAAAAAACAAAAAATATGAAAAAAAAGTAGATGAGACTAAGTGGAAAAAGAGAGTGTTAAAGATGAAATAAGTGCAAAAGAATGTTCAAAGGAAACAAAAAAAAAGAAACAAAAAATATGAAAAAAAAGTAGATGAGACTAAGTGGAAAAAGAGAGTGTTAAAGATGAAATAAGTGTACAAATATAGGTATGGAAGAATTGAGATGCATAATATGTATTTAAATTCTTGCATTGTTACATAAAGATGTAAAATGTTAGCAATTGTTTCATAGAGTGCAAAAGAATGTTCAAAGGAAACAAAAAAAAGGAAGAAAAAATAAACAAAAAATATGAAAAAAAAGTAGATGAGACTAAGTAGAAAAAGAGAGTGTTAAAGATGAAATAAGTGTACAAATATAGGTATGGAAGAATTGAGATGCATAATATGTATTTAAATTCTTGCATTGTTACATAAAGATGTAAAATGTTTGTCCTTGATTCATGTGAATTTTAAGGAATGAAGATCTTAAGAATTATTTTAATTGGCTATATATTAGTACCATGTAGATATAGGTAAACAAAAAAGCAATCTGCACAACTACTAACTAACCAAGCTTTCTCATAAACATAATAAACATTAAAGGAAGAGTGGTTTAGGGGATCTAAGATGCTACCTAAAACAAGAAAACAAATTACATTGTATAATTGTTGGAGCATACAAATTTCTTACTTGTCCTTCATGTAATTTTCATCCATACACAATCATTTAATATGAAGCATTATGGAAATAGAAATGTTAAATCAAGCATTTGCACTCAATCTATCATACAATACCTTTTTTTATTTAAACTTAATCTAAAAACTATATGTAAAGATCAAGAATACGGTGAATACAATTTGTCATGCAATACTTTTTTATTTAATCATAATCTAAAATTTTTATGTTCATATTAAAATTATAGTAAATCTAAAAAATTCATGTCACTAACTATCCTAGCATAAAAACTTTCACCATAAGGAATAATGATAGATATTTTGCATATAATCACTATACAAATGGTAAATATTTTGCAGATAATCAATACACAAATTTTGTAAAGGGTTTATTTCAAAACTAGATCAACCAATTTTCAAAGTTCTTGAATATATCATTTAATGACTTTAATAAAATTAATGAAAAATAATCTAAAATATTTATGGGTGAGTGCAAGTTAATGAAGGTCACTTTTGGCATGTTAGATGTAATAGAAAACTGAAAAATCAAGCATCCATCAACTTACTTGGAGTTTTTGAAATACTTACACAAGATATCTTGCATTGAGTTAAAAAGATGAAATGTAGGAAATTGAATCAAGTTTCCAAATATATAAATTTTATGTATTTAAAAAATACATAACTATATCAAATTTCATCATTTTAATAGTCATTTTTTTTTAGCAAATGATAAGGTATATGTTTTTGTGGGTGCAACCTTTGAGTTCCTAAATGATGGTTTCAGGATACAAAAATTGGTAGACATGTAGAGACCACATAGCACTAGTGCAGAACTATTTTTCCAAAATTAAATGTTTATTTTTTTATTTTTTAAAATTATCTAAGTGATCAAACCTAGAGAATTGTACGTTAAATGTGGGTGCAGCATTTGAAGGTCTAAATGCAATCATTTTGACTTGGAATTTTAATAGCATGTAGAGGTCGGTGTCTACTAGTGCGGCATACAATTTTTTTTTTTTAAATCGTTGTGAAATGAAAAAGTTATGGAAGAAACACTAACAACATATTTTTGACTTAAGGAGTGATGATACAAGAAAATTAGGAAAAAAATAAAAACATTAATTTTTTTTAAAACAATACATATTTGGAATCTGCATACAAAATTCTATCTATGCCTAAAATTTCGTCAAAAATGGTTGCGTATGTCATGCTGTAAAGAGTGGTGAAAGACAAGCATATTGAGAAAAATGGTAGAAATGCCCAATTAGCTATGGTTGAACATTCCATAGCACAGGTTTGGTAAGTCTGAACCAACCACATAGGATTGTGGATGACACACGGGTGCATGAGGAGGCATTTTTTAGGTGCTAAGGAACACTCGCGCATTATGTTTAAATTCATTTTTTTATTCCCGCACTTAGTGTCAAAAAAAATGCTCTAGCGTTTTGGAGTTACAAAATGCTCTAGAGTTATAAACCACATAAGGGTCAGTGCAAGCTAATGAGGGTCATTTTTGGCGTGTTAGATGCAAGAGAAAACTGAAAAATCAGGAATCCCTCAACTTACTTGGATTTTTTGAGATACTTACGCAAAATATCTTGCATTGCGTAAAAAAGATGAAATGTAGGAAATTGAATCACGTTTTCGAATATATAACTTTTATGTATTGTAAATTTGCATAGCTATGTCAAGTTTCATTTTTCCTAACATACACTTTTTCTTTTTCAGGCAAATGATAAGGTATATGTTTTTGTGGGTGCAGCCTTTGAGGGCCTAAATGATGGAATCAAACTACAAAAATGGGCATGCATGTAGAGAACATATAGCACTAGTGCCCCACTATTTTTTGAAAATTAAATTAGTAATTTTATAATTCTTTTATAATTGTCTAAGTGATCAAACCTCGAAAATAGTACCTCTTTTGTAGGTGTAGCCTTTGAAGGTCTTAATGCAAAAATATTGAAATGGGTTTTTGATAGAACGTGGAGGTTAGCGTCTACTTGTGCACCATACAATTTGTTTTTGAAATGATCAAGAATTGAAAAAGTTATGGAAGAAACACTAACAATGTGTTTCACGAGTTAAGGAGGTAGGACACAAAAGAAATTGAGAGAAAATAGGAAAAATTAATATTTTTAAATAAAAGTTACATATTTGGAATCTGCAAAAAAAATGCTATTTGTGTTTAAGATTTCATCAAAAATGACTATGTGTAGCATACTGTAATGAGTGGCTAAGCACAGGCTTCTCCAGAAACTGAAAGAAATACCCAATTAGCTTTGGTTTATCATTACCATAGCACAGGTTTTGTATTACCGAAGCAAACTCCAAAGCATACACATAGGATTATGGTTGGCATGCCAGCAAGTGAGTCAGTTTGGTTTAGGCTCTAAAAAACATGAGCGCATTCTGTTTAAATTCAAAAAATATTTCCGCGCTTTTAGAATTTCATAATGCGCACGCATTAAATAACTACATAACACGTACGTGTTATGTAGTGCCAAAACACGCTCGCGTTATGTAAATCATAAAATATATGTTTAATACTTGAGAGAGAGGGGGTGCGGAAGACTCAAGGGAATTTTTGGTTAATATTTGAGAAAGGGTGGGGAAGAGTCAAGGGAATCTATGGTTAATATTTAATAGGGGTGAGAAAGGTTCAAGGGATTAGAAGGATGTTGGAAGCTTGAGTGGGGGGAGATGAAGGGAATGAGAACATGATGGGCTACAAGGGGTGAAGGGAAGTGGAGCTTGAGAGCACTATTAGGAGTAGAAGAGGTTCTGAAGAGGTATAGGGTTAGAAGTTGAAAGTGAGACTTGAGTGACAAGGGGCAATGGATGGAGGCAAGGGGGATGTGAGAGAGAAATAAAGAATACAACGGGGGGAGAGACATAGAGCGAGGGAGGGAGAGGGACAATGGGGAGGAATGAATTTATAGCGAGTGAGAGATAGATGGGGGTAGAATGAAAAAAAGAGATAGGAAGGGAGGGGCAGCAAGTGTTGGTGGGAGACATGTAGGGAGTGGTGGCAATAGAGAGAGAGAGAGAGAGAGAGAGAGAGAGGAGGGGGAAGGGACATAAAGTGAGAGAGAGAGAGGGAGTGATGGAGAGATTGGGATAGGTTGAGGGAAAGATAACATGAGGGAGGGATAGAAGGTGAGAGAGAGAGGCGATGAGAGAGGGAGGGAGAGAAGGTAGGGTGAGGGATGGAGGGAGAAAGGTGGAAATAGATATGGATGGAGGGAGAATGGGTTTGATAATGGAAAGCGATATAATGTGTCTGTGTGTGTGTGTGTGTTTTAGAGAGAGAGAGAGAGAGAGATTGATGGTTGGGGAGAGAGATACTAGAGGGAGGTGTGAGCGACAAATAAAGTGGGAGGTTGTGTGTGTGTGTGTGTTGTAGGGAAGGAGGAATCAGTGGGGTGGCAGGGACGAAGATGGTGTAAGGGAGAGAAAGCGACATAGAGTGAGGTAAAGGGAGTGAGGGACAGATCCAGGGATAGATCTAGAGAAAGATATAGGGAGGGAGAGATACAATGTGAGATAGAGAGGGCATGGGGGAGGGATAAAGGAACATAGGGTTAGTGCTTAAGGGCGAACAAACGGAGAGAGTTCTATAGGGACCTGGATAATTGTGAATATAAGGAGAAGGTGGATACCATCCTCGTCATCATCTTCATCACCATCACCATCATCATCACCATCACCATCATCATCATCATTATCATCAACATATTCATCATCATTGTCATCTCTAGGTTCCTCATCAACATCTCCATCATCATCATCTTCTGCATCATCATCATCATCATCATCATCATCATCACCATCACCATCATCATCGACATCTTCATCATCACCATCATCATCATCGTAAACATCTTCATCAACATTGTCATCTCCCCCTTCCTCATCAACATCTCCATCATCATCATCATCATCATCATCATCATCTTCATCTTCATCACCATCACCATCATCATCAACATCTTCATAATCATCACCATCATCAACATCATCAACATCTTCATCTTCATTTTCATCTCTAGGTTCCCCATCAACATCTCTATCAGCATCATCTTCTTCATCATCATCATATTCATCACCATCATCATCATCAACAACATCTTCATCATCATCAT